>VZTO01023884.1:74480-91536 GCA_013400615.1 Syrrhaptes paradoxus | reverse complement strand
TAGGAATAGTGAGGGCTGGAGCAGCTCTTCAGTGTTCACAGGGCGAGATGATTTCATATCTGGAATATAGCAGAGACTGAATCTATAATAGGCAGTAGAAGTGCTCTGTAATGCCCCTTTCCTCTCCAACCATCAACATATTTGTGGCTTGAGTGCACTCCTGCCATATCCCAGCTCTTTTGCTGGGACTAACCTGGACCATGCACCATTTCCCTCTGCATCGGGACATCCTTCAAAGGAAATAAAAGCTGGACAGCCCTACTGTGCACCAGTGGGCCCCCAGGCAGGACAACTGGCAGACCAGCACCGCCCAGCCCTGGTTTATAGGCTCTGCTATAGACATGCCATGTTCGCTGGTCTCGCCTTCTAAATACTGCAAGAAATTCTCTTGCATAGAAAAATAAGAGCTAATGAAAAGGCTTTGGACTCACAAACGCTGAAATAGTGCAATTCAAATGATGACTTCCAGCAAATGTGAGATAAGACACATTTGCTGAAAGCCCAATAAAAGAAGTTTCAAGCTAATGCCTTTGGCCTCACCCTGGTGGCTCAGCATGTACAGCGCGTTGGTGCGGTGAAGCTGACGTGGTCTCACTCGTAGAGCTGCAGTGACATGATTGTGTGCCTGAACCCTCTGATTCTGCAGAGCAAAGGATAAAATGTTTATCAGATTTGACCTAGATTTGGCCTTGATTTTTAAAGTCAGGCTTGTTGCTCTATGAATAAACTCAGGATGTTGAACATAAACATCTAAAAAATAGGAGAGGATGACTCTTTTCCCTCAACCCCTAGAAACCAGAAAATGAGAGAATTAAGTTTTTAAAAGTCCCAGCAGTGTGGAAGCAAGATACGAAGGTGCTCCATTAAAAAAAAAAAAAGAGTTCCCACATTTCATATCCTTGAGAACGTGATACTCCAGGATTGGTAATGGCCATGTTGTGCATCCATGTGCACCCTGCCCCTCTCCTGGGGTTGTTCCTCAGATCTTCTACAGACTTGAGCTGAAACTGGAGTAAGACACCACCCTGAGCCCTTGATAAGAGGCAGCCACTGTAGAAACCAGAGATTTCAGCCTCTTCCAGGAACCCCGGGTGGGGTGTTTTCAGAGAAAAGGTCAAGCTCTCTTTCCATCTGAAAAAAACAACTAACTGTTGAACTAGGCTTGGCTACTTTCTAAAAGTCTTTGCTGTAGCCCAAACTTCTAGAAAGGAAAATAACGCAGTGAGTAGATCTTCCCGCCTGACTCTGATAGGATTGCCTGTCTGGGTGCGATGTGTTTGCACACTTCGGGCTTCTTTTGGCCTGTCCTTTGCACTCCTGACATCTACCTGGACCTCCACCCTGGCGCACTGACCTCCTAACACACAGAGCTCATTTGCCTTATCAAAGCTGAGCTTGTGGAAATTTAGGTTTTTTTCCCTTCTGGCTGAGCAAACAGGAGCATTCACACCTCCTGACATCGGGCTGCGGTGTGGAAAGGAAAGCGAGATTTATGAAGCCTAGGAGAAAATCAAGTGGAAAGAGAGCAGGTGTACCAACAGTGGGGTTCCCTTGGGAGGAGGTGGGATTGCATTTCCATCTTGGTTCTGCCAGGACCTGTATCACTGACTAATCAATGCTTGCACATAGTGACCATCCCCCCAAAACCCAACCCAAGGTGAGGATGAGATGATGGACCAGTGCTAGAGCCCAAAGAGCCAGGACACGGGTTATCTCCCCTAAATCAGAACAGACTTCCACATCTGGGCTAGTTACCCTACATTTGCTTCCTTTATGGTTGATAGAGTCACACTTTGATCTGAAATGGTTTATTTGCCAACTTTAGGATAAAATGAATTATGCTCTAGAAGCATATTTCTCCCCACTGACTGAAAAGAAATCCCAGAGGCATCTGCGCTGGGGTGTGGGTCATGAAGAGGTGCAAAAAACTGTGGCTCTGGAGTCACTCTGCCAGTAGATTTCATATACCTGATGGCTGGAAAACAGTCCTGGGTGTTGGAAGTCCAAATTATTTTTCAGTCCTTTAAACTGATGGTTGTCCGCAAAAATAGTGAGAGTCATATTTTTGAAGGGAAAGTGGGGTTTTTTGCAAAAAATTGTCATCTCCACACACTGCCTCAGCAGATACTATCAATAGTGAGAGCCTATGAATTGGTCTCAGTGAGCGACAGGAATGAGCAAGACCTGAAACCTGAACTGTAAGCTGCTGGGCTTTGGGTTGAGTTTTCTAGTTTTCTCCTCAGTGGCAAGCAGAAGACTGCTCCAGGAATCAAATGAGAAAGAGGGAGAAGGGCAGTTTCTCTTGCATTTGGGATAGGTGGAGTCTTGCTTCTCTGCTACATAAATCAGATGCAAACTCAGTAATGTTAAGCAACTGTACAAATGGTGACTGAGCTGGGGAGACAATCCAACCTCAAAAAAGCTTCGAGACTCCTTCAGACAAACTTGGATGCCTTCCCAAAGTGCAGCTAAACGTTTTGCATTTCCCCAAAAAAAAAAAAGTTGGAAATCTCCCAAGAGACTTTTCCTAAGAGGTTTCTGAACCTTCCTGCTCCAATGGGACTTAAAATCATCCTGGGACAACCCTCATTCATGTGGCGGCAGTTGAAGGGGAGCCGATGGTGTACCAGCAGGGTACCAAGCTAGGAAAAAACAGTCATAGTATCATAGGATCACAGAATGGTTTGGGTTCGAAAGCACCGTAAAGATCATCGAGTTCCATCCTCCTTGCCATGGGCAAGGACACCTTCCACTAGCCCAGGTTGCTCAAAGCCTCGTTGAACCTGGCCAGTCTTGGCATGGGTCTTCTACATTTCAGCCACATTGTTTCCCATCCTGAGCAAAGTGAAGGAACCTAAGAAATAATGAGAGAAAGGTTCATGCACTGGCAAGAGCAAGAGTTGTGGCTTGAGTACAGGCGGAACCTAATCAAGGGCTCTGGCCTGGCTGCATATTTCCATAAGCAGCAGGAGCAGGGACATCAATGAGCTGTGCAAAAAGTCATGGTAGATGTAGAGTAATGACAACCTAGAGTCACTGCTGTCCCCAGATGCATCATGTAGTCGGCCCCTTGATGCCAAAGAACATTTTGCATTATCTGGCTGTGTGGCACACCCAGGTCCCCACCCTCAAAGGCAGTGCATGTGCCTTCCAGAAGGAGTTTTTTTCTCCATCTGTGCTCAGAAATGAGCTAGGGCAGAGCTGGTGGAGATGCTGGAAGTGGAAACTCTCTGATTTTGGAGAACCAGAGATCCCTCACAGTTGGTGCTGCATCCAGGCTACCCTTGCATTTGCTCCTACCTCCAAATCCTGCGGCGACTGATCCCCGGGCGGTCCCCAACAAAGATTAACTTTTTATTTTAATTGCCCATTTTTTTGGACTGTATTGTCCTGATTTCTTTCTGGGCTAAGAGCTCAGCAGTGGATGCCAAGGCTCTGACTTTCCCTTCCCATCACACACCAATCAGTTGTTGCCTCCATGAAAGCATCTTGGCCCCTGGGGAGCAGGTTGTTCCAAACTCCTCGCTGTGAGGTGCTGGGGCTTCACCAGGCACCCCTTTGCCCATTAAAACCATCATCAAAGTGACCCACACAGCATTTGGTCCCTATTGTGATCACAGAAATCAGGGGTCAGGGAGGAGAATGACATCCCCAAGATGTCCTTGCCCATGGCCATGGTAGGCTTGATCCCTGCGTCTACGTGAACCAAATAGTGCCTGGGCTCAGGCTCTAGTCCCAAAGCCACTTGACTTTTTTTCCATCAGATCCATAACGGAATACCTTTAACCTCTAGAAGAGAACAGTCACATCCAAAATGCCTCTTCAGAGTAGTTCTTAGCATATGGTCTGTGCCTGGGAATGGCTTATGGACTGTGCCCATGCTAAAAATTTTGCATTTTTTGATGTGTTCTTGTGCCCATTCACGCATGCTAGGACTGTTTAATTTACTATATATAGTCATAGCATATGTGTACTTGAATATATTCTCTCTACAGCCTGGTTCAGTGTAGAGGTTTCATGTAGCATACACTATAAAAAGTTTCTTTTTCAGATTTTCATCTTGACATGAAAGTGCATTACAACATTTGCCATCAATAAAACACAATTCCTTCCATGTGAAAAGCATTACAGCCACAGTATGGTTATTGAGTGATGATACCTGGATGACGGAAATACACGAACAGGAAAGTGTACATAGGGAAACTTCAGAAATGATGCCAAGTTTTTTTTTTTTTAAAAAAAAACCCAATGTCTGATAGCAATGCAGATGGGTTTGGAGAATTTAGTTCATTTGTTCTCAAAAAAAAAAAAAAAAAGGGAAAGAGAAAGCGTCTGAGCTGAAAGAGAATAAGAACAAGGAAGGGAAAAGCTGCACAAATGGGTAACTGAGGAGGCTGGCAACCCACTGAAGACATGTGTGAAGAACAGATTTCTTGCCTCTTGCTTTGTGGTTCAGTCTTGGGCCAAGTCAGTCACAACGATCAGGGGTTTTGGGAGCTCCTTCTGCTCTCAGCCTGTCTCTCATGCCCGGAGCAGTGTCTAGTGCTGGGATGCCAGGGCCTGAAGGTACCATTAACATTATCCTTGACTTGGGATTCCTAGAAGTAGGTCCTCTGCGTCAGGCTTGAGGACACTGGGAACCTGAAGGGGGTGATTGCCTTCTCTTATACAGTCTACACCTAAAATGAGCAGCTGACTCCAAACTTGCTGAAACAGGACAAAAAACTATGGTGACTTTGTAAAGAGCTTTAGATCAAGCCCTTCTCCTGATAGTGTGGTAGGTCAGAATCCTTCTTCTGGTCCTAAATTTATTTTTTATGAAAATGATCTCATTAGCACCAAAATAAACACTTAGCTGTGTTTTTGTTTTAGCAAAAGTTTAGCTTCAAGAAAAAGCCTGTTAATTAACTCGTTAACTGAACCCATTAAATATCCATCTCCCAACCTTCCTGAAAGCAACGTAAATCACCAGCGCCGAGTTCTCAAGATGCAAGGCAAGTTGCTCGACTTTGGAATGCGTAAACATTTAGTGGAAGAAATTGCGACTACAGAGAAAGTACAAACAAAGCAGCCTGTTTGTTTGTGCGGCTGCTTTCTCGCAGGAGAATGACCTAGAAGCATGGAAAGCCTTGAGTGTCCTCCGTGGTTCGAGTTTGTAGCTGTGATCCAAAGGGGACAGAACAAAGACTTTCCTATTTATAGCCGTGCGACCGAAAGCGAAAGCGCTCAAGTGATGAAAAGGCACAGGCTACCATTGTCAAGGCTTCTGAAAAGAGCACAAACCATGGTTTATCAAAGAGCAGTAACAAAGAGGATTCTGCTGGGTGGAAAATAAATGATGTTCTTCCATTGAATTGACCATCCCACATCATAATTTTTTTCTGGATTGGTCACACTTCATCAAAGCAGTGATTACAGATGGGGAGAGAGGTAGGAGGAGAAAGGCGTGTCTACGTACGTGTGGAGGAAGTGCTCAGCAAAACCCACGGTCTTATTATTTCCATTTTGCAGGAAATGCCAATGCTACGTGTCAGAGTCAAACCGTTGTATGACATCACCGAAAGGGTAGATTTTGATTTAAGGAATAAGATAAGCTCTGCTGTTTGTGCTAACAGCTGCTTTTAATGTTTATTTATTTTAAAAAAAATGAAATAATAAACAATAAATAGACTATTTTGTCTACTATACCAGGTCTTATTTGACATCTTGCCACAATATCAAATGACTTCATCTCTCTGCTGTGTTATATTTACGCTACTACCAAGGCATTAGGAAATCAGAGTTACCTAAATATATTCTAAAGAAAAGAACAGTTGTAGTATGATACAAACTCCCCCTTTTTTTTCCTTCTGAAACAGAGTTTTTCTGAAATACACTCTTTTGTTTCAGGAAAGTGTCTTTTTTCATCAAAGTCTTTTTGTCAGGGGAAGAAAAAAAAGTGAAAGTTTATTTGAATCACAGTTTCTGATGGGAAACCATTTTCAATGGGATCTTTTTCCAGTTCTAGCTTTGCTTCTTCCTTGGGGTTTCCTGGTACTACAACAGAACTGCTGACCAACACTGCCCCACCCAAAAAATCAAGTCATAATGCTTTAAAATCCAGTATTGATACCAAAGTAACTGGAGCAACTTAAGTCTGACCAGGTTTCTGGCCTCATGTGAGGGTTGTCTTAGGTATGTTACTGGGTTGTGTTACTGGGAGCTGGGAGCGCTGGAGAAGCCAGATGGGTGATGCTGAATTTAGGGGGCAAGCTGGGATTTGTTTGTAAGGAGGGGCCACGTCCAGGATCAGAACAGAGAGGCAGCAAAAGGGCTCAAGAAGTGATCGGACTTGGGCAGGAAAGAGCTGAAAAGCTTGAAATGTCCTACTCATCAATGATCTACCTCAGCAGAGCTAGGCCCACCTAAACCATTTGTGGATTTGACTTTCCAACTGGAAGATGGGACCTGCCACAGTCCCTGAAGATGAGGACATGTTGCCATGGGTAACTCTAGGAGAAAAGTCAAAGATAGGATGAATTGGGATGGGCTGAGCTAGGATGCGAGGGGATGCAATGAGACGGGACATTTTGGAAAATCCTAGCCAGACATCTCTAGGCAAACAATTGAGTTGAGCAAGAGGCAACTCTGAGAAAGCAAAGGCAATAGCTAGAGGACCCCGCTACAGAGGCAGATGGTACCGAGTAAGGGTTCTGCTGAGATGAAAAAAACCCTCTAGCGCAGGGCATGTTAAAAGAACTCAATGCACTTACATGCAACAAATGAACCAATTTAAGAGAAAATTAAGAGAAAACAGAATTCAAGCTCTCAAGCTGATTTACTCTTTCTGCAATTTCATGAAAATTGGAGCAAAACAGGTTAAAATTTAATGTGTCCCTCCCCTTGCCACTTGTTCATCTGGGCTTTGTGAGAATGATGTGGATGGGGTGGGTGTGAAGGATCTGGCTTGCTCTGGGTCTCAGCTATGAGCTGGCTTGGTGCTGAGACTCCCAAAATCAGATGGGCACAGTTAAGCTCTTCATCACTGCTCAGGGCTGCAGTGGCAGGGACTTCAAAAAAGGTTTGATAATTCCCTCAAAACAGAGCTCAGTTCTTCTGGTTTTACACCCACTCCACTGGGATCAGGTGGAGCAAGGGAGAACCTGGGCACAGGAGCAGGAGGGTCTCCCATCCTCTAATGAAAATCACTCCTGTTTTCCTTAGATTAAGGAAGGAGGTGGGGAGACAGGGAAAAGAGGTGGTCCATCTGGTAGGGAAGGCAGAGATTACATGAAATAATTGATGCCAGATGAGGACAAAATTGCATTTTCTTGCAAATGTCCACTGCACAGGGCTGTGATGGGCAGTGAAAAGATGACAATAAAGATGGTTATCCAAAGAAAAGGCATTTCAATGGTGAAATCCAGTCTGAAAGGCGACATTTATACTAATAAATTAAACAGTTCAATGGACACATTGATTGTCTGGTATTAGCATGGACTTGCCCTAACAGAGTCGTTAGGAGAGGCCTGGGCAAGTTTTTGGCCTCAGCTCTCCCATACAATGCCTGGCACCGCTCAGGAGCCAGCACCGTCCTGGGACCATTCCCAGTGGGCAGTTTGGATATGACCACCCTGATCTGGAGTCTCAATTGAATGCTGTAGACATGGCCAAGCCATGCCTGTTGGCCTTCTGTCCAAAGAATGGGCCACGGTCCATTTTTTTTTTTTTTGAAGTGGCCAAGCGTATTCATTTAGTTATCTTCCCAAAACATTTAGTCATCTTCCCAAAACATTTAATCACATATTATCATCAGCATGTCTGCCGGCTTCCCAGTCCATGATATATTTATCTTTGCAACCCATCTGGTAGGTAGGAGAGAGCTATTAACCTTATGGAAGGGATGGGGGATGGAGGTGGAGGGCAGGCTGGCTGTACACCAGTGCACAGAGGCATGGTTGGACGAAACTGGCTCCAGGCAAGTTAATGAGGTTAAACATCATAAAGATGTAGCACGGACCACGAAAATGTAGTATTTACCTGTTTCTTGAATCAGCTTGTAGCTTTCCAGCATGGAAGCTGTGGTGTCATGTCTTCGCTGTGGTTTTGAGCCACGCTAAGCAGTAGGGTTACACCTACTCATGCTATAAACACACCAGTGCTCGGCTGGGAGTGTGGGCGCACAAACAGGTTGCTGCAGGGTAAAACAAGGGTGGGAGCTTTCTCCTCCACCACTACCTGTGCCTGCTTTGTACCCGGAGGTGTCGATGATGAGTGTCGGGTACTGAGCACCCATCCCCTCTGCTACGGAGGAGCAGCCTGGTCTCAGGACGTTGGGGGGCGAAGAAACGCGCTTGAGATGGTGGAGATGACTCAACTGGAGCTCCTGCTGTAGCTCACCCTGTGGGAACTTGTTTATACTCTTGTACAAAGCAACTCGCCCCCAAATCACCCCAAAAGTCTGGATCGGAGGCAAGGGTGGAACTGGCCTCTACTGAGCCACCCATCTGACCAGCCGAGCTGCCCTTTCACGCTTGTCGGTTATTAACGAGTNGGGTTCGGTTTTTCTGTTTTTTTTTTTTCTTGCCCCCCCTGTCGTGGCCCTCGGCTAAATTGGGAACTTAATCTCTTTTTTTTTTTTTTTTTTTTCCTGGTGTATGGCTGGGCTCCCCACCTTGCCACTCATGAATGCCTTGCTGAGTTAGCTGTGATTTGGAAAATTAATTGACTCGGAGCCTACTGCTGAAGCGGCCTCAAACGTGGAACACCCAAGACGCAGCGGTAGCAAGGTCAGAGGAGGTGGGAAATTTTGCGAGAGAGGTAGCGAGCAATAAGCAGAGCAGAATATGGGCACCGGTGGGGAAATGTAAAAGGAAACCATTCAGATCAGATACAGCCGTAGGAGACAAGGCAAAGGGACCTTGGGAGGCTTTGGTATTTATTGGAGGAGCTGGCAATGCCTGTGGCGGAGAGTGCCCTCGGCTCACTGTGGGAGGTGGGGGGTCTCCAGAGACCCCTTGCCTCTAGCCAGGATGTGCAAAGAACACCCTAAGGACCATCTCCTGTGAGTGCAGAGAACAGCGTCTTTGCTGTGTAAAGAAATCTTAAATTATGTAGTTTATCTCAGGCAAGCCATCTGCTTGGCAGTCAGACCTTGGAGAGAAAAAAGAAACAAGGGCTGGGTACAGCTCCACGAGGGCTTTTCTCCTCTGGCTTCAATACTTTTGCTCTCATTTGATGAATCTGCACAGAAAAAAAGAGCTCTCAGAGCACGCCTGTTGTCCGTGACACAGAGTATGACAAAACTTCAGCCTGCCCTGGTGTGCCAAGGTTCAACTTTTTGAAAGTAGCTGGGGACCGACATCCCATGGAAATCCTTTAGTTACTGAAGTGCCTTTGTGGAGCCACTCTTGAGGGTCTGTCTGTGGACAACCCCGAGAAGGTCATGCAAACAGGGGGGTTCAGATGTGCAATCAAGTGCTGGCAGCACAACCCTTCCCGTTCATGGCCGGCGGTGATCTACGAGCGCGTTTTCATCTGCATCAGCTTGTGAGACAAGGTGACACAGCCTAAACCCCCAGTGAATATGCGCTCAGCTAAATCACATGAATTCCCATTCGAGGTGGCCCGAGGGCACGTGCACAGACCGTTGCGGAGGCTCAGCCGATAGAGAGGCCATTTGTTAAGCCATCATCGCTCCCGCGCGGGTTTGAACTTTCCCTGCTATTTCAGTAGCTGCAAACTAGGATGATATAGGCTAGTGTTGAGGCTGGGGAAGTTTCAGTAGATGTGATTTAATGACAGCTTTGTATGGCTTTGTCACCCAGCAAGTGTCAGCTAGCTTGTCCTCAAAACAGCTTGTCATGGTGAATGACACAACTCTATCTCCAGGGCAGGAAAACTGAACCAACCTGCTTCAGATAACGCTGGGAATAGGTGACAAAGGTGGGGACAGACCTCTGCTCTCCCCAGGTCAGAGGGGCTGAGCCAAAATGTCATCAGGATGGGGAAAAGCAACATTTCCAACTCTCATCACTTTGGGTCAAGTCTTCTCCTCTTTTCTCAGGTGTGGGGGAAACTGAGGCACGGGACGTGTCACGATGCCTTGGTTGGTGATTTCTGCTAATGCTCAGCTTGCCGATGTGTGGAAGCTTTGTGGCGTGTTTTAAAGCTAAATTTTGAAAATGCCTTTGGTCGTTATGATGATGCAAAACGAAAGACGATTTGTACACAGCTACCAGATTGCCGAATCCTAGCGGCGCAAGGTCGCAGGGCAAGGCTGTGACAATGCTGGCAATCAAACGCCGCTCCTAGACTCCCCACCTAGTTTCTATTCATTGCTTGTTTAGGGTAATGAAGAGCAGACTGAGGGAATTGGGGTTGTTTGCTTCAAGAAGCTGTTACAAAAAAAAAAAAACAACCAACAAACCAAACGCCTGTTGCAACCTAATTCTGGCCTGGGCAGTGATGAACAAGTTTCCCCAGCGTCTTTTCCTTGCAAACTTCCTCAAATCCTCACTGTTATACAGGTTCCTATTTGATATCTAATTTTTAAAGCGATTTATATCAAGCAGATAGCCATTCAGTACATTCTCCCTAGCAGATCTCTGCCTGGGGAATCCGAAGGCATCAGGCTGGGACACATAGCCCCTCAAACGCTCGGGAGCATCGTCCTCTTCACTTCCCCAGTTGATTTTCTCATAAACAGCCTATGCCAAAGCCTTTATGAAATTCAAGCCCGGCTTCACATTTCATTGAAAAACCTTTAAGAAAAGCCATTTTTCATACTTAAGACTTTTTCAAATCTCCTCTAACCAGTTACATTCTGCATTGTATCTTTTGAATCTGGCCATTGTCCAACGACAATCCTTAAAATCCCTTTACAGTTTTAAAGGAAAATACAAGCCCTCATTTACCACTGGATCCAGCCTGAAAATAAAAGCTTAATGCCTTGACAGGCCTGGATATTTTTTTGGGTCCTAAGTCTGATTTATGGTGGTAGCCAGCAAACCAGGCTGGTGAAATATTTGCTGCTGCTCGCAGGGATCTGGAAAAATGAAGTGTGAAGTTCTGAAGAGAGCAGGCAACAGTTCTCCAGTCACTAAACACTTCCAACGAGTTGGCAGCGGAACAGAGCTGTGGTCTGAAAGATGAACCTCAAAGGAATAGGGGAGGGGAGCAGTACTGCGCGCAGTGTCAAAATACTGCTGCAGCCTAAAGCTTTCCATACATTCCTGACATTGAGAGGGAAAGAGAAACATTTTCTTCATTATTTATTTATTCTTTTTTTTTTTTTTATTCTTCCCCCTGCAGGGGTTTCACCCAAAGTAGGGGGGAAAAAAATTAAAAGCAACAACAGGAGCATAGGAAGCTGCTTAAACCCACCATAAAAATGCACTGGTTAGAAAAAATAAATATATATGATCCGGTTAGGGGAAGGCATTGTTTGTGCATGGCTTGTCGCAGAGTGATCTCAATGAGCGAGGCTGTGGTGAAGCATCTCTAGCTTTTCGAAGTGCCAAAGCCCTGCGATCTGTGGGCGTGGGAGCTGCGATTTTCATTCCCATGAAAAGGGAATTTCCTAGAGGTAAAAGTGAGGTGGGGATTTTTCAGAGCGTTCTTGGAATGAATCACCCCTGCATACGTTTGCCAGGTAAAACATGTGGCTGCTTCGCTTTATTTTCTTCAAAGGAAGTTAATATTCATCCCTATCATGTAGATCATACGGAGACAGAGATAGGCTGATAAATGAGGCGTATTTCAGTACTCAGGGTTTCAGTGATCTGCTGTAGCCCCTATGAATTAACTCGGTTTGAAGCGTTCGCGCTGAATAAAAGGGCCAGCATTGGGAGACCTTATTGGGGTGGTGAAATGGGGACGAGCCATCCCTGAAACGTTTTCTTTGCCTGCTTGCTGTTCAGAGGGGTTGTCCCTCTCTTTCTTATCCATGTCTTAATCCCGTCCCAAGAGCTGGGCACATTGAAATAAAAGATCCCCTCCTGTCTCCCTTTGCCGAGCAATGCCCGCAGAGGTTTTGTTACCCCCATGCCCAGGAGAAATGAGGTTGACTTCAACCATCAGTCGTGCTGTTGCGTGTCCAAAGTAACCCTCTTGGCTTGGACAATTATTTGAAAATGACAGCAGCAGAAGCGGGGGAAATTTATTCTTCTTCATATTCATGGAAATGAGGATGGGATTATTTTTATTTGTTTGATTTTTTTTTCTTTAAAAAATAAGTAAAAAAGACACACTAACCATTCTGGTTTATAGCTGTCCGAGGTCAGAAGCTGGGATGATATAACAAAGCGCTGCTTGTTTCCAAACACAAGCTTTTGGTTTGGGGAGGAACAACTGCACGTTCTGGTTGTCTTTAAACTTGGGGAATGTTCTGCTTCTGCCGCGGCACGGACCAGGCTGGGGAGCTGCCCGGGTACCAGCCTGCAGCCTCCCATCCCAGCAGACAATGCTTATTATTATTATTTTTTTTTTTTCTCATTGTTATGAAATGGTTCCCTTTAACAGTAGAAGCATTTACGGGATCTACTCGCAGACAAACTCGTCCGTACCACAACCCCAAACCCACGCCGTCTGTCACACACAAGCACTCTGTGCCGCCCACGCTCCTGCACAGCCGCTACGCAAGCAGGGCTCGGCGCTCACACGGGCTCACACAAACCGAAACCGACCGTCGCTGCCGTACGCCCACGCGGACGTAGCCAAAACAGGCCCCTTTGGTCTCACACGTCCTTCCCCCCTGCACCACCACCGCCACCTGCCAACATCCCAGCATCAAAGCAGAGAAAAATGCAGCCTGAGCTGCTCTGGGTTTTGCAGTGCTTGTCTTGTCCAGGAGCTGCTGGAGAGACCAGCCCTTACACCCCTGCCCAGGGATCAGTATATTTTATTTCACAAGAACTCAGCAAAATGCTGATTAAATCCCACTCCCGAGACTGTGATCTTCTGGTCCTCTTACTCTCCATCAGCTCCTGATTTTGCAGGACTGTTAAAACCCTGGTGGTCAGGATTTGCTATTTTATCAGTTGGAGAACAGGACTGTTTTTAAAGTCATCCTTAGAAATGTGACTCGTGGCAGTAAAAAAACTCCCCTGCTTGTTTTGGGGGGGGGGAGTTTGATGAACTTTGTGCTGGGGGATGCTCAGAGCAGGTGCTGCAGGGCTTGGGTGCAGACAAGGGATGCAGAGCAGCAGCACTGTCCTGTCGGGTGGCCAACTGGACTTTCCTCATGATAGCCCAACCCTTTTCCAGCTCCTTGACTCGGAAAGCAGTTGCTGGTTGCCGATGAGGCATATCACCCATACCCAACCCCAAGCCTCCCCCACACACCAGGTTTCTCTTCCAGTTTTGCTTTTATCTCCTCACCCCCCCTCCCAGAGCTTTGGGTCCCCTTTCACCCCTCCATTTACAGCACCTGAGCTGTGGTGTGGAGGTTNTTGTTTATTTTTCCTGCTGCAAAGGGTGGCCATCATGGAGGCAGAAAGTGGCCAAAGCTGATGAGTCCTTAATTTACATTGCTCAAGTGTCCACAAGAGGAAACAGCCTCGTACACAGAATTAAATCCGGATGGGTAATTCAGATATGAAGACTGCTGACTGCATTGTTCAGCCTTGTGGCTCTGAATGATATTTTTGGTTGGGCTGGTTTGGAGTTGTATTTTAGTAGCTTTAAATGTTGGGGTGACACTCTCTGCCTGCTGTGCTGTGCTGGGGTTAACCTGGATTTACATTGGGCTACAGAGGTGTTATGTTGATAACACCTCGTGATATATGATATGATATGATATGATATGATAGATATGATATGATTGATATGAGTTGACAGTGTGTACGCACAGCCTAGAAAGCCAATCTTATCCTGGGCTGCATCAAAAGAAGTGTAACCAGCAGGTCAAGGGAGGGATTCTCCCCCTCTACTCCACTCTCATGAGACCCCACCCGGAGTACTGTGTCCAGCTCTGGGTCCCCGGTACAGGAAGGACATGGACCTGTTGCAGGGTGTCCAGACGAGGGCCACAAGAATGGTCAGAGAGATGGAGCCTCCCCTATGAGGACAGGCTGAGAGAGTTGGGGTTGTTCAATCTGGAGAAGAGAAGGCTCCGGGGAGACCTTATTACAGCCTTTCAGTACTTAAAGAGGGCTAATAAGACTTTTTAGTAGGGCCTCTAGTAATAGGACAAGGGATCATGGTTTTACACTAAAAGAGGATAGATTCAGATTAGACATAAGGAAGAAATTTTTTATGTTGAGGGTGGTGAGGCAGTGGCCCAGATTGCCCAGAGAAGCTGTGGATGCCCCATCCCTGGAGAGGTTCAAGGCCAGGCTGGATGAGGCTTTGAGCAACCTGATCGAGTAGATGTCCCTTCCCACAGCATAGAGGTTGGACTAGATGATATTTAAAGATCCTTTCCAACCCAAACCACTCAGTGATTGTATGCTTCTATGTTAGCTCAAACCATGCCTGAGTGACACAAGTGAGACCCTCCCGTGTTTTAGTAGAATTGCTCTATTGTAGTTCGGTGATTGATGGCAAAAGTATCGGCAAGGTTGGAAGAACTGCTTTGCTGTGTGTCTACCCAGCACGCTCTTGTCATCACATGTGCGATAACCTTAGTAAACTACTGAACTTTCTATGTGGAGGAATACCAAATAACATTTTTTTCATGGAGCCCTTGGGGTCGGCAAGCGTACTCTGAGCTACCTGGCTCTGACTGAATGGGAAATTAAATGCTGTGCTTGAGTTTTGGGGTTTTTTTTGAGAAGTTTGAAGACAACTTTTACCTGTGAAAAGATTGGAAAAGGTCCTTTTCCTGTAAAGAATTTCCAGTGGAAATGCTTCTGGCCTCCCTTCATTGGGACATCCATCCTGAGCCTCACCCCAAAGAAAGACCCTTTTGTTGAGCGGAACAATGCGGCCGCGCGGGGAAGCAGGATCAGCTGCCACTCGCATGGTAGGGTTTCTCTCACCTAACTTTAGCTGTCTAAAACCTAGGTGTCTAGTCTAAACCCGTCATTCGGCCTTCCGCTAACGACCCCGGGGAGATGGAGGCACCTTCTCGGGGCCGTTCACTCCGTCTCCGCAAAACAAATCGCTCTTGGGAGGTGGGCGGCTCTCCTGTGGCCGGGGGAAACCCGCGAGACGGGCTCGGCGCAGACCGCTGGCGTGGCAATGGCTAATTAGGTAAGATGAATCCCACCCCGAGGAAATCGAGGTAGCTAATGAGTTGCTAGAGTATGTGTTTGCGGAGAGCTTGCCCGCACAAAGCGTGACCAGGCTGGGGGCTCTTTGGGTAGCTGTAAAAGATGAAGACTGAAAAGCTGAGCGCTGCAAGCAAGTCTTTTTTTATGATTATAGCCATAATGTGCAGTTTTGCTGATCATCATCCACTGAATCAGCTTGTTGCATCCTAAGTGGTAGGATATTGGGGAGCTTTAAGATGTGTGAGAAACCAACTCATGCTCTAACTTGATTTTTTAGGCATCACTATGATAAGAATTAAGCAAGAATGCTGTTTTCTTCTACATTCCACCAGAAAGCAGGAATTCAGGATCCAATCCCAAATAAAACCCCTAAGTTTGGCATCAATAGGATAAAACTTCGGGATAACTACGAAATGATTTGATCAGGGTTTTTGTTTTTAAATTTGCCTCTAAAATTGCATAATCCCACTACTTCTTGTTGAAACAGCACTTCAGCAGAGTTTTTTTTTTTTTTTTTTTTTTTTCCCTTTTTGCCACAAGTGAGTGTTAATCTAACCTAATCAAACATGCTGGCATCAGACGGATGTGTCTGCTTTCCCCGCTTTGGGACCCCCGTCTTTTGAGTCTGGGGGCACGCAGGATTTAACAAGCAGCTTGTCGAGCATTTGTTAGTTCTTCTAAAAGGTGATTATTGCCAAATACACATTCTCGGTGGCTCATTAAATGCTTTTCACAAATCCATGCAGCATTTTGTGTGTACAAACCCGGGGCTGTCACCATTTAGAACAAAATGCTAAATATTTACTGGTAAGGCAAGCTATGAGTATAAATATTTATACTGAGGTACAATAAAAAAGTACCATAAAATTGATATGTTATAAAGAATTTATGTGTTGAAACAGCCGAGGCTGTTACAAAAGATGTGCTATTTCTCAATTGTATTCTGGGTGGAGATCACAGTGTTTAGGTGTTTAATTTACTGCTACCTGGCCTTTGCCGTTCGACTCATTAATCTGTCAGGTGAAGGAGTCCTAATTATATTTCTTGTAACCTGGCAAACTACAGAGAGTCGTGCTCATATGGGGAATAGATCTTGAAGATTTACTGGTCTGTTGCTAATGGTCCCACAGGGCTCGAAAATGGAAAAAGTATACACAAGAGCAGAAAATGTTTATGGGGGGAATCTGTCTTCCTAATTATTGCGCTGAATGTGTCCTATTGTGCTGAGATAAGAGGAGCATAAGCAACAGTTTTATGTAAAACTACTCACAGGACACTTTGGGGGCAGTAATTGATTTGGCTTTTTTTACATGAGGTTGCTCTGCTGTTGTCCCCTGATCTGTCCCCATCCTCACCCTCTTGCTGCTGGGTCCCAGCCAGCACCTTCTTTCAGTAACTAACAGGGGCTTAAAAGAAAGATGGGGATAAACTTTTTAGCAGTGCCTGTAGCAATAGGACAAACTAAAAGAGCACAGGTTTAGACCAAATAGAAGGAAAAAATATTTTATGCTTAGGGTGGTGAAACACTGGAATGGTTGCCCAGGGAGGTGGTGGATGCCCCATCCCTGAAAACATCCAAGGTCAGGTTGGACGGGGCTCTGGGCAACCTGATCTAGAGGAAGATGTCCCTGCTCACTGCAGGGGGGTTGGACGAGATGACCTCCATGGTTCCTTCCAACTCAAAGTGTTCTATGATTCTATGAGTTCAGGGTCATGGAGGAATGGTCCCTTTTTAATAACTTTCACAACTATTTTGCATTGCCACAATGCTGAAGTTTGATGGGGAGACTTGAAAAATACTCTCTATACAAATGAGCTGGTGGAGATGGTAAATAGTTAGCTCAGGGTTAAATAATAGCCTA
>VZTO01023884.1:0-72879 GCA_013400615.1 Syrrhaptes paradoxus | reverse complement strand
TCTGGGCAACCTGATCTAGTGGAAGATGTCCCTGCTCACTGCAGGGGGGTTGGACTAGATGACCTCCATGGTTCCTTCCAACTCAAAGTGTTCTATGATTCTATGAGTTCAGGGTCATGGAGGAATGGTCCCTTTTTAATAACTTTCACAACTATTTTGCATTGCCACAATGCTGAAGTTTGATGGGGAGACTTGAAAAATACTCTCTATACAAATGAGCTGGTGGAGATGGTAAATAGTTAACTCAGGGTTAAATAATAGCCTATCACAAAAAGGTGCAATCCAGATTTAGCAGTTCCTGGCTTATATGGACTCTCATGGTCCACATCTGCCCTTACAATAAAATGTCCCAAGCCACCAGCCCTGACCTGACCTCCTGGGGAAATGTCAGAGCAATGGTCTTTTCTTACACTAGGCATCTGCTGCAGGCCAGTCAGGGGCAAGATATTGGACTTGATGGACCTTAGACATGACTCAGTTACTTATATATAAGTCCTCTACATAAAAGCCATCTCCACAGGTGATGTTCAATAGCAAAGCACAAGGTTTATAAAAAAAAAGGCAAAGAGAGGAAAAGGAAAGAAGCCAGGATCAGGAAGAAATCTGGACTTGTGGATTGTCACTTGTGATCTCGGACCATATCAGTATTCTCTTCCTTGGTTTTTTCTTTTCTTTTTTAAATTATATTTCTTGACACTGCAGACACTTGGGGTCTATCTGTGAGACCGTAGTTTTATAGGGATGTAGATGTCCTGTTGATGGGAAGGCATAAATGTAAGCACAACTGCAAAACTGTTTCCTACCTAGTGTAAGTACCTTGGGCTCCTCATCTCTCATATTCTTCTTGTTGTGTTGCACTTGTGGTTTTCATTCTATATTGTAGGCTTTGGGGAAATGCCCTGTGACCTGGGACACCCAGGGGTGGTGGGAACAGCTGCAGGGCGAACACGGGTGCTTGCGAGCCGGTGAGATTGGCAAAATTTCAGGTGATCCTAGAAGCAGAGCATGCCACCTACCACAAAAGTGTATATATATATAAAATAAGCCCCAGCATTGAGACCTCTGGGAAATTCCTTCCTAGCCACAGCTCTGACACACAGTTTCGCTCTGAGGAGCTCCCGGTCGTGTTTTTACGGTCAGCAAGGAGCACATCGCGCTGAGAGCGCAATGGAAAACAGGTGCAGGGGCTTGTGCCTTCAGCAGGAGTGACCCTTTTGGGGGTGGGAAAACCTCTTTCTCCTCCAATATATGGAAGTTATATATTCACACAGCACGTTGTAGGCAGCTGTGGAAATCCCTGCCTCAAAGAGCTCGCTGTCTAAATCTTTTACTATAACGCGAATAGGAAAGTGAAAATACGCAGTGTCTAAATGCACAGATTTTTTCAAAAGAGCTGTCAGTGTAAAGCCTGTGGACTAGATGTTGAGCCAATATAAACTGAGGTATAGAGATACTGAATTATTCCCTTTTACACCAGTGAAGGGTCTGACTATTATTCTCTATAAGAGTTTGATCAATGTTTTCCTTTGGCTCAGCGTTTGATTAATGTCACGGACTAGCTCATAAAACAGACTTTGGAAACTGCAAGATGTGATCCGTTTAATCAGTTTGTCAGTTTTATTTTGGAGACTTAACAGAAAAACAAAACCCTCTGCATAGCTATTGATTTAATACGCTTTGCCTTATATTCCCAGGAAGGCAAATGAATAAATATTTCTGATGCATAAAGTGCTGGAAGAGCTTTATCACTACGTTCAGGAACAATTCACGTGGGAGGACTGCAATATGCACTATCAGTATATTGTTAAGTCCTTTCGAATGCTAGGAATGAAATAGATACTAAAATAACACTAATATGAAAATAAATGCAGAAACATATGCTTGCATTTACACCAACATATCTTTGCATCATGTTCATTTTCAGAGCTATTTAAATATACCGTTGTTCCTCCAAAACCAGTTTTTTCTATCTTGGGTTGATATGAAACTGGAAATGTTAGGTTGAGGCTTATCTAAAGAAAGTTGGGCCCAGGTGCTTCCAATGATGTTGGAGGAGAAGCAAGTGAACCTGCCAGGCAGCAGAGAAAACTTTGCTAACCCCATTTGGGAATGAACACAGCATTCCCATGGATATGGGAAAGTTTTAAACACGCTGACGTGTGGAATAGCTGTACCAATGTAAAGACTGAGCTGTACTCCAGTCTGGATGTCTGTGATGGGATGCATCTCACCAGCTTTATATGCTGTAGGCATCTACACCTGAGACAGTGCCTGCAGAGAAGCTGGGGCTGTGGGCTTGAATCCAGTGCTGGGTTTTTAAGGTGAGATGAATTATGCTGCCGATGTGCCCGTTCCTCTCCTGGGGCCAGATGGAGAGCCCAGGAAGGTGCCTCGTTCAAGTCTGATGCTTACATTTGATCAGAGAGTGTTGCTACTTCTAGAGGGAAGGATATAAAGAAATAAATCGAAGAGAGAAAATGGATTAAATCAGTTGGCAAGGTATAGCAGTAAAAAAACACCCCATACTTTTAAAAAATTTGAGCTGTGGGTGTTTCTTACAGTTTATTCTACCTGTGATATCAGTTGAGATCTAAATAGAAATTCGATGCCCACATAATTCTGGATCTGGTCCTGTGTAGCTTCTACAGCTTCAAAAATTGTATACCTTAAGGTCAGAAACTATAATATATATTTGTAAATAACCTGCTATAACTCTTTCTGGAGCATGCCAGAGCAAGCATCCTACATGCTGGTAGTCAGACTGTCCATCATATGCCTCGTTAATGTATTTTCCTGAGTACTGACGGAATTCAATGTGAATTGTGCAAATGAGAATTTACATTCACACTGGTGCAAGACAGCTGCAGCTAAATCGTTGCTTAAGACAGTGTAAGGTTTTGGTGTGTCTCGGTTTATACTTAACCCTGCCTTTTGCCAAAAGGTGTCAGGAATCAAGAAAAGAACAGGAAATTCTGTATTAGACTGTGTGTTCACACCCTTCCTTGCATTTCCTAATGGTAAGAAGAGGGCCAGACAGCTTTCTATGTTAAAAAAAAAAAAATCAAATTTCCTTTTGCTGCACTGCTGATTGAACAGGACCCAGTCTTGCTGGCTGAACAATCTTTCCATTTCGGAAGGTAGGGTGTGCCTGGTGTCCCCCCTAGTGACAAGGACACACTTGTTGGAGGACAGCACAGGGTCTGTTCTGGCTTGAAGAAGTTCTATTTTATGTTCTTTCCTCTTCACACAACTGCACGGGCCCCTTCACACCCGTACCCCCCTTTGCATTATCTGAATGAAGAATTGGACTCATCCCATGGTTTTCTGCACAAAGCGTCCGCGTTCTGCAAATGTTTTTGCGTGGAAGAAAACCAGATCCCTGGTAGATGGGCAGCAGGAAATTCTTCCTTTCTGCCAGTGCCCAAAACACTGTTGTTTGTTACACCTGCGTGCTGGCCTGTTTAAATAGAGAAAAACACCAGAAAACACAGGAAATGCTTACTCATTTTGCCCTGCCTGCCCAGCTCCGGTCTCGATCCTAATGTAAGCAAATACTTTTGCATCTAAATTCCACGGTGGTTTCACTCCTGAAGAGCTCTTGTTGTCCCCATCACCCATAGCAGCACCGAGAAGCTGTAGCCACCACCTCATATTATGCAAAAACGAGACAAAAAATTTCTCTCTGCTCTTGGCACTCACAGTTTCAGCATCCCAGGGCAGGCTGAGTGAGCAGCTCACTATCTCGGCACGTTTAATCATCAGTTAATTGTAAACAGCTGTCAGGCAGATGGAGGAGCCTCCGTCAGCAGCAAAGTTGGGTTGCTGTGTGGTGTCGTGGGGAATAAACCTTGTCCATGAGTGCCTCAAAATACAGACATTTATAGAAAGGGGAGCAAATTCTTCTCCCCTAATGGCTTTACCCTCTTGTCTGGCTTAGGTGAGAAAGAAAGGGCCAAAACATACTGCACGTGGTTCCACCGAGTAGAAAAAGGTAACGTTCACCGTCGTGTTTGGTTAAACAGGGAGGATGTGCTTTAACCTGCAGTCACCCGGCTGTTTTCACTGCTGACACTTAGTACTCTCCAAAACACTCACCCCTGTCAGCACCTCCCACCAGAACAGGGTTTTCTTATTGTCCCAATGCCACACTGGGAGGAAATTCCATGTTTTCCTAGTGCAATGCCATCATGGGCATCGTGGCTGTTGTTACCATGTGTGTGTGATGTGATGGCAGCGCAAAGGGGAGATGGACCACGAGGAGATGCCTCGCTGGTGGGGTGGTCTGTGCTAGGGACAGGATGAAGTATTCCCTAAATCAGAAGGATCACTTCCCCTGAGCCCTGGACAGTGAGCAGCTGTTTCACACATGAAAGCAACATTGCTGTAGTTTTGGACAGAAGAAGAAATTTATTGCCCTATTAGATTAAATGACACAGGAATATAAAGTAATTTGAATTTGAAAGGAAGCACACAACTGGAATTGGGGCAGCGCATCAGGCTTTGTACCCTTGTGTCACGAGCAGATTCAATATCTAAAATTACAAAAGAAAACCAAGTGTTTCTTTTTTTTAATTGTTGCTTAGCACTGTGAGCAAAGGAAATATTTGAAGATAAAAATTATTATTTGGTTAGTAAGCTATCATGCCCAATTCAACAGCACTGAGCCATCAGATGCACCATTGTGGGGTGCACAAAAGCTCCATTCAGACCCTGGAGGATAAATACCACTTCATACAGATGTGGGATAAAAATTTCCAGTGAAGTGTTAGTACTGTGGCACACCCAAAAGCAGCCAAGTTAGGGGACCCGATATGATCCCAACACGTGATCTGCAAACAGACAGATCACCCGAGCACCATGGAGGAAACAAGGGCTGGTTCAAGCAGTGCGTGTGTGGATTCGGGAACCTGATCCACTGCAGGGAACCTTCATGATTAATGATCTACTTCTTTGAAATTGCTGTGCTAAAATTCATTATGTTCACTTTAGTCTCTGTAGCTCTGTACTCAGCAATTCTGAAGTTTTAGTTAAGAAATCATCTCTGTTCTTGTTTGTTTGAAATCATATTCTCTATAGCTCACATTTTTATTATCCCTTTTGCAACCTTATGCTCCGCTACCTGCCTTGCTTTTTTTTTCTTTTCTGTTCGGACTTGTTTATTATACCCATAATTACAATATCTGAGCAGTGAAATGTAAGTTGACTAGATTGCTCAAACTGCTATTTTTAATTAAAAACAAACAATAATTTCAATATTTTTTCCCCTTACATATGTCCTATATCTTCTGTTTCCCATAGCTGCTCAAAACTGGACCCCCAGTTCTTTGCTAAGCTACTGGACCAATTTCTTTAAAATTCATCAGTGTATTCAACTTAGAGCTAAAGATGTGTGTAAGCTCAAGAAACATTTTTACTTAGTGTTCTCTTTAAGTGCTTTTTGCTACCAGCTGCCCAAAGTCTAGCTCCATAATTATAATTCTACCTAAGTCCATGTTTCTTTTTTTCACTTGCATTTGTTAAGGGATTTCTTGAGTTCAAATGGGTTTTGGGGCAAAGAAATTGATACAGGAACAAGTTTGGATTTTTCAGAGCAAACCCCATAGTTCCCACTGAATTTGTCTGAACTTCTTGGAGCTCATTGTCCTACAGATGAGGTTGGGATATTTCTGTGGTTTACTGGTGAATCCACAGTTCTCACAACTGTATCAGTTTGAAAAAACTATTATACTTCATGCTTCGGGGATTAAAATAGTCTTTTGTTCTCAAAGTGTCGGTAGTAATCCCTAGAAGGAGGGCAAGGGGCGGTGCACAGAGGTTGTGCAAGCTTCGGGACACCTACACGTCACCCAGAGGCACGTGATGGTGACCGCTGTCTAAGGCAGGATCTCGAGCTCGTTGAACCTCAGGTCTTTAACTCAGTGTGGCAACACTTACGTTCCTGACATCAGTCTGTACATGCCACATGTCTAGACAAGCACATGGGCAATATGTTGATTTCCTAGAGGAAGCCTGGATGGGAAGAACCTCTTCTGCCTATCTGCCAACCTCCTTCTCAGTGGAGATGCCCAGAAATGACAATCTGGGGACTGGTATCAAACAAACAGAATCTCTCTTCAGCCGGTGACTGCTATTCCCATTGTGCATTGGCTGGTGAAGCAACTGTTGGTTTAATATATAGTTCCTCCCTCAAGTATGTGGTCCCTGGTAGTGCCAGACCAGAGTGCGCCAGGGAAACCTCTGTTCTAGGACGTGGCAGGGTGCAGAGAGGGATTACGTTTCTCTCCATCAGTCCATTTGGATTCCTCGATAAGAAGTGGGTTTGAGCAATACCATCATCCAGCCCTCGTCCCACCTCCTTCTGCCACTAACACTTGACTTTTCTTCCCTTTTGTCCTCACCCAGAGCTAGCGACATAATTCAAACAGGGCAGCTTCAGTTTGCAAAGTCTGTTTGCCGGTGATAAATGGTGTGCATGATGGATGGCTGTGGTCTTGAAGATGATGGAGGTGAACAGCAGGGTGCTGCACGGATTTGTGCTAGCAGCAACATTATTTAATACTTTTATTAATGGTCTGGAAGGAGGTGTAACCAAGTATATTAACTAGATCTGCGCACGACACTGCACTGGGAAGAACTGTAAACCAAGTGAAGACAGAGAAATAACACTAATGGAACCAGAGGTTAGAAATATGAGCAGGAAAAGGAATGAGATTCTGTCTGGAAAAAGGCAAACTAATAAATCTGGCAATAATAATCCAAAACACAGAGATTTAATGGGAGGGTGAGAGATCTGAAAAAACACTGGTGTTCTAAAAGAGCTAGTAATGATGGTTAAGAATGACTAGGCAATGGCTGTACAATGTGAAATGGTGGAAAAAAGGCAATTTTGGTTTGCAGAGTAAATCCAAATGTATCCTGGCCTGGCACAACGGCTTGTCCTTCCTTGTGGGTGTGACTTTCTACAGCATTTTGAGCTCTTGCCTCCAAGCTTTATCTGTAAGTAGAACCCCACAAGTAGAAAGATGTCTTTCCAGCTGACTCTTCACAGAAATGCAGATCTGGAGGGAATCTTCTGGGCCACCCAGTCCTGCATCTGCTTACTGTAAGAGGAATATCAGTCCACATCTCTCTCCTCTCCTCTCTGCTCCATCCTTCTGCAGCCCTCCTAGGAGGGTAAACCAGGGTTTCTCTGGTGGTAATACTGACAACTGGCAATTTTGGCATCAAGAGCAGAAAAATGTGAAGGAGCACAAATTAATCCCCACAAAATTATATGAACGGGTAAAGAGATGAAGGCTGGATTTTTAACATAGAAAAATCACAAGAAGATAATGGGTGTTCAGTGGGACCATTGCTATTCCTTTCGCTCAGTGCAATTAGGTTGTAGCTACTGTTTTATGACTCTTATAATGTTTGTGTCAATTAATTCCATGGCATAAATTGAAATCAATAGGCAGTGACATGTGGAAATAGATATTTGCCAAAGGAGGACTTAGAGACACTGTAGGAATTCTCAGGTGGGACTAAACAAACAAAAAGATTGCTACATATCAAGACTTTTCCTAAAATGATTTGTGCTAGATTGCTGAAGGGTCTTTAAAGCGTGTGGTCATCGCAGCCACCGATTCAGCGACATGCTGATGGGTGTGTGAACCTCAGGGGTGTGATGAAATATAAAGGTAGATGCAGCGAGCTGGAAATCTGTCCCACATGTACTCGCTCGAGGGCAACCATCCCTCACCAGCGAGAGCTGTCAGCCCCATGGGAAGGGATGCTGCGGAAGCGCTCGCTGGGATCGTAAGCGTGGTGTAAGCACCGGGGCCACAGCCTGCTGGCCTTGATAAATGCCTTGTGCTGGGCACAAAGGAAAAGGGACACGAAATTATTTAAAGCAGCAACTAGTTTTTGGTATCGATTCTTGACTATGAGATGGATAAGATGTGTGTGCAAGAAGTAGAGCGGCTACGAGCTGCCTCTCCCGAGGAATTCTCTGTCAGTGTGCAGAGCTGAGAGTGGTACAAGCCAGGAGTTCCTGCGTTTCTTAATGAAAACATATGATTGTTTCTGCTCCAGGCCCTAATTAGCGGTAGAACTGGTTGTACACTTGGCTGGCGGCGTTATTCCTAGTGGAAAGGTTGTCTTCTCGCACTGGAGCCCATCTGGGCTGCTCCCAACTATCCGCCAACCGGAAGCATAAGGAAAGAAAGAGGGAGGTGGGATTGCGAACTCAAATTCACCACTTATACAAACAGCCTGCAGACGCTGTAGTATCTCAGAGATTTTTGGTTTATTTTGTTTCATTTTGCTTTTAAATGTCAATTATTAAGCAAGCTGTGAGAATAAGAAGAAGGGTACATTTAGCTTACAAACAGGTCTCGCATTCCCTCATCAATCTCCTCACTGTTCTGAGGACTGAGGAAGGGTTAGGAAAATGTCCTATTGAGCTAAACAGAACCCAAGTCTATTTTGACCTGTAGGAAGGGTCAGAAACAGAAGGGCCAAGCTGCAACATATAAATAAATATAAATATAAATATAAATATATAGAAATAGAAATATGTTCACAAAGTCAAGCAAAAATTCCTTTACATACTGAAAGGCACTTACTCTCCTGTACTCCATGGTACCTCCACTGCAGGCTGGGGAATTGCTCTGACATTGTAAGAGTTAAAAATAAACCCATCTAGCCTTGGGTATGTATCATCCGCTTAGTCACAGAGTGGAAATGCAGCTACCTCTAGGGTGGAACAGAGAAACCACCCATGTGAGCTTTGCTGCACTATTAGCTCTCCAGGCTGGAGCTTTTTCATAGCTCTGCTCACAAACCCATTATTAAAAATCTGAAGTTATAAGGAGCTGGGTTAGTGTCAGAGTGCAACTGCCCGTACAGGAAAACCTTTGTTAGAATATTTTCCTTCAGTCAGATCTCTTTATTCCTAGAGGTTCTCTGATACAGTTATTAAACTATTTCAATACTGTTTGTAGTAACATAATAATTCCAGGAAAAAAATAAATATATGGCCACTGTATGAAACACCTGGGTGTATCATATGTTACTAATTTTGATTAACCGTTTCAGTCTGTTGTAAACAAGAAGGTGACTTAGAAACAGGCAATGTAAATGGTCCAGTATTGGAGCTCAGTTTTTAAAATAATCCCCTATCTGGTTATCCCTGGATGATCTTTCAAAAAGGAAAAATATTCTAAATGAGAATGTGAAATTTAAGAGGAGAATGAGCAGGACCTTGTATTATTCTCCTGGCATGAACAGGGGGGATGAAGTGATTGGCAGGGCCGTGTTTATAGCTTCAACATGGGAACCACTAATCCCTGTTAAATCTCCTGAGAAACAGCCGATCCTCACGGCATCACACCGGTCAATGGAAACTGTGAAGCTGCAGGATGTGAAAATCTTGAACCATGTCCTGGTAACTAATAAAATCCTGATTTGGGCATCGCCCCCACCCCAAACTCCATTTTTACTGTTGAAAAAGCAATATATCTGAGGTATGTCTCTCTGCTTGGAGGTCAGACCCAGCAGCACAAGCCACTTCATGCACGGTAAAATCATGGAATCACTGAATGGTTTGGGTTAGAAGGGACCTTCAAGATCATCCAGTTCCACCCCCCTGCCATGGGCAGGGACACCTCCCACCAGCCCAGGTTGCTCAAAGCCTCATCCAGCCTGGCCTTGAACCCCTCCAGGGATGGGGCATCCACCGCTTCTCTGGGCAACCTGGGATTGGTTCAAATCAGTCCTGGAGCTCAGGGTGTCCTGTCCCATGGGAACTGGAGCAACCTGTACCGAAGTTCTCAGAGCACTGTCGGACTGTTAAGTGCATATAATTACTCATGTGAGCGTGTATTTTCAGGATCAAGGCCTAGCCTTATAGCTACTGGGCATTCCTCCTTATTCTTATTCTTATTAAAAGCAATGATTTTATTAAAGGAGCATTCTGGCACCTGTTGTACCAGACATCTACAATTACCTGACCACGGCGCGGTCCCGTACAGGGAGAGACCCTGGTGCGCACCAGCTCCCTCCCTGTCCCAGCCCAGCCCAGAAGGCAATTGGGGCTGTTCTGGCAAGTCCCCAGTATGGCAAAGTGGGGGACCAGTATGCCACAGAGCACTCGCTTTTCAGAATAAGAGTAGCCTAGAGAAAAAAACAAAATCCCATCGCTGAGCTTTTGAACAGAGTGTAGAAGGTCAAGCTGAGGCACATGGAGTTAAAGCTTCCTACAAAACATAGAAATTACAGAAAACCCGAGTTATTTTCACCATCTGTTTTAGGAAAGGTGAGCTGTACCCCTGTTTCTCCCCACTGATTCTGAGCCCAGATACAGGCAGCTACATCTCTGCTTTTCATCACACTAAGCTATTAGAAGAAGCACCCAAAACATCACGAACAGACAGCAGCAGACAGCAAAGCTCTCAAGACAGCAACTGATGCGCCATGCTAGGACCTGAAGGGACTATCAGAGGTCTCAGGCGTGGACTGAGAACATTAACTCAGCTCCCCTAAGCCTTGCTTTAAGCAAGTCACAAACTATCCATGCCGTGCTGTTTTTATGGAAAGGTGGCTCCCTGATTAGGAAAGGAAGAGGTGGAAAGGGGCAGAAAAGGGAGAATCCAGGCAGTTTTCTAATGTGGGAGACCATAGAGGTGACTTCCAGCCCCCCTGCAGAGAGGTCCAGCTTGACTGTGATTAGGAGCTCCACAGCATCTCTGAGCTGGTGGCCACACTGCTGTCACAGCACACATAGGGTGCAGGACTCATCCCGTCTATCTCCAGGGACTGTAGTCGGACTGAGGTGCCTGGTTTCCTTCAGTAGTGGAGCAAGAGGACCGACTTTTTCTGATGCCTTCAGATTTTGGGCTCAGCTGTCCTTTAGGCAGTTGCCCCATTCCCCATCAGTTACTGTGCATAGTGGAGAGAAGGCTCTTCATTGCTGGGGTCTAACGATGAGGATGAGCTGGGCTTCTCAGCTTTAGGACTTCTAAATGATTTTAAAGATGATTGCAGATGTCATTGCTAAATGACATTCACAGTGTGCTAAAATGTAAAATAATTAATGTGTGGTGCATGGGTTGAACCCATCTCCTTGCTCTTGCTGTACATGAGTGCTGTGGTCTTCTTCCATCATGCAATCCAAGATGCATTTTAGTTCATGCCCCAATAGTAACTGTGCCCAGCACACTTTACAGCAACATGGTGTTTTTTTGGGAAAAAAATTTTCTTTGGCAACTGTTAGTGTAACAACAACCTCCAAATTTTTGTCCTGCTGGTTTCTGCCTGCGATCTGCCTACTGTGTTTGTCCAAAGGAAATCTGTTTCCCTCACCCTGGGACTTAAACAACTTGTTTCCTGCAACTTGTCGGAAAATTCAACGGCTCTATCTAAAATAAGTATACTCATGGATTGAAAATGGGAAAATTCTGACCAGAATCAATGGGCATTAGCTAAATGATACTGCAATTTAAGATAGCAGAATTTGTCCCCAGTCAGGGTCAGTCCGTATCTCAAGGACCATCAAAATACCCATTTAGACTAGATATTAGGAAGAAATTCTTTACTGTGAGGGGGGTGAGGCAGTGGCCCAGGTTGCCCAGAGAAGCTGTGGATGCCCCATCCCTGGAGGGGTTCAAGGCCAGGCTGGATGAGGCTTTGAGCAACCTGGGCTGGTGGGAGGTGTCCCTGCCCATGGCAGGGGGGTTGGAACTGGATGATCTTGAAGGTCCCTTCCAACCCAAACCATTCTGTGATTCCATGATTTCTCAAGGCAGAACTCATGTTTTCCCTAGGTTCCCAGATATGCCAGCTGGCTTGCAAATCTGTTCAGCATCAGGGAGCACATATAATCCAAATATGATCAACACCCAGGTCGTACAGGTTACAGAAACCCAGGCTTGATTGTCTACTGCCCCCAACAGCTGCAGGGAAAAATAGCATCTGCATCGACAGCTCCAAGCAGAAACCTTGGGGAGACCGAGGCTGTGCTTCCCAAGAGTTTCCCTTGGCGCTGTGTGACCCATTGCTGAATTTGAGAAGCAGCAGATACCAAGAGCCCACTCTGAACACACAGAAAATAAAGCTGAGTGCAACATTTACATTTGTAAACTTTCATGCTCTCTTTCTAAAATTTCCCTTCTACTGCTCAATTCGATACGCAAGCGCAGAGGAGTCACCTCATGCTTCCCACAGAGATGACTGTGTAGGGAAGGATCTTTGTAGCATGCCATCAAAGCGGCAGATAGACAGCTGGGGAACATCCACATCTGGGTGTGCTGGTGTCTTATTGCATGTTGCATTCCATATAAATTCCATATGGAGTCAAAAATCGTTTTGGACTTGGTACCTCCTCCAAGCCAATAGCTTAATTAGGAGTGTTTTGTTTTGTTGTTTTCCTAAAGGAGAGCTGCAGTCCAAGTGCATTATTATGGGTTTGAACATTGCTGTGCTCTTAATATCAAAGATTTCGTTTGGCTGAAGGCTTCCTTCCCTGTGGGGGAAGGGTTGCTGTGCGAGTGTTGTAGGTTACACAACATTTTCCCAACAGAAAAGCAAAGTGCGTGAGTTGGAGCCTGTTGTGATAATGCAGGAGAGGAAGTCAAAAGCAAGCCTGTGTGGTAAAGGGAGCCTGCAAGTGAGATAACATGCTGAGTCTCATGTAACGTAACTGTTTCAGATTGCAGCCTGATGGCAAATTCCTATTAGAGCAAGAAATGGGGAAGCAGATAAAACAGAAAAGTTCACAAGATGTCCATTTACAGTTGCACAATGGCCATTCTGATGATAGAAATGTTCTTGGTTGGATTCAACTAGCCGTCTCTGTGGATTAATTGCATTCCCCTGGGTAGCACTGAGAGGTCTGACATGAGTATTGTAGTTACATGTAGTCAGAAGAAGACTCTGCCCAGAAACAATGGCAACCTGAGTAAACACCACCAATAAAAAAAGAAGAAAAAATGAATATATTTGTTGTGCAGGTTGGAGATGGTAAAGATAGACTGTGTGGCTCTGTCTTGGTTACGTAAAGCTGGGAAATAAATCCAACCTATCCCAGCCTCAGCCCACTGTACCATCCTTCTCTGGAAAGTGAGGGTAGCTACAAGGAGAAGGTTCCTGACAGTGGTTTTAATTAGCTAGTAGAATAGTTTTTCAAAGGAAGTAACAATCCATTTGCAAGGACTTCTGTTAAGTCAAAACATTGTTTTTTCTCCATACAAATGCAATGAGACTGACACCAAATTCCTGCCTATTTTTGATCTAATGTTACTTAGGCTAAATGGGGATATAGCACATATTGTTAGGAAGGATTATCTGCATGAAGCAGTCATAACAATCAAAATCACATGTTACGAGTGGGGGAAGAAATAGTTCCCTTTTCTTTTACTCTCTGATCACCACATTGGAATCCTGTACCTACACACATCTTTGCCTTTGTTCCACCATGCAGAAACGGGATGCGAGAAAGTCCTGCAAAATAAGCAAACATCCCCCACCAAAAAAAAAAACAAAACAGTGCTGGGATATCGATCGTGTTCTCATTTAAATGTGCCATGCACGCTTTCTGCACCACACATTTCCTTACAACCATCTTCACAGGAGTGGAAAATCTGACAAGTAATTTTCTGTGGGGACATAAAAATGCAGGATGGAAACCTCTAAGCTGTGCGGTCTTTAAGGAGCAGTCATCCGGTGAACTAAAGCTATATCCAATATTACAGTATCTTGCTGATAGATGACATAAAACAAATTTGTTACTTAGAGAGGCATGTTGATTGGCTTCACGCTGGGCGCGCATGGAGAAAGACATCTAGGCACTCTTTTATCCAGATGGAATTCCTAAGTCAATCAAATAAACATAATAATAATAAGGTTAATCTGGTCTTTACTCATTCAAGAGAGAAAAGCAGAGATGTGGATCTAATTATGTGAATATTGTAAAATCAGTTTGCATTTATCTCTTTCCACATCTCCTTGGTACAGCCCTGGTTCAACATGCTTAACACAGTCCTTTTTGGTCTGAATGATTTAATTCTGGGGCTAAAACCATTCAAGATTTGTTTGAACAAGAAAATCTTGTTTTCTTTGGAGCATTTTGAAGTAGGCATAATTACAGTGTTGCAAATGCGATGCTCTGCTTAAGGAGCTGTCAGCATTTCCATATTAAACCTCTATTTTCAGGGGTTAACAGAATTGCCAGAAAAAATTAAAAAAAAATAATAAAAAGAAGAAAAACAGAAGAGTGGAAAAGTGGGGTCCATTATGGCCTGAAATTCGGTGTTTAGATTTTTAATCCAGGAGGGAGATTTCGAAATCAAATTGTGCAAAATTAATTTACACTCTATGCTTGCAAAACCACTCATGTCACTTTTTTCATGCTTTTTTTAAAAAAAAAAAATCAGCCCACAATAAAGCCCACTTATTTTGCTTGCTTCTACTGTACACTGCTCTTTAAAGTTAATGTCATTTCCATACAATACCCCCAATGTAATATGCCTTAGAGGCAGCATAGATTGAATAAGTGACTTGGAGCCAGGCACTCCCAAGTTTATAATTTAGCCGCTGACTCACTGTGTGGCCTCAGGCAAATCACGTAACTCGTATGTCCTCATCTATGGTATGGTCTCAATTTTCCATTGTGTTGCACAACATGTAAGGAGCTCTGCTCATGTTCAATGTTCAGCTTAACCCGATGGTGAGTGGGTTACTGGTTCCTTGTAGAGGATATGAGGCTCCACACAGCTTCCGCTTACCAGGTTTTGTCTATTCAGTTCCCTCTGCAGGAGATAAGTCTTGGCTGAGCTGGTCCAGGTGGGCATTTGGTGGAGGCATCTCCATCTGTGATTTCTGAGTTCTGGAGAACACTCTGTCTTGGTGCTGGCACTGAAATAATGTTCTTCAGACACTGAAGTAGAATATCTGGGAGGTTGTTCTGGCTGAAGGTGGAGGCTGCCTTGCACCTGACCTGTAGGAAACTCAGCTACTGTTGACCCTTTCTGTACATCTTCAGCTTTCCTCAGCTCTTTATGTGTTTCTGCACTGTCCCTTGCCATCTGGCATGTTCCTCTACCATAAAGCCCATTTGCTTTTGCATACAGTGGAGAGTCAAACTCCTGTTATATATTATTCCAGTCATATGGAGAGGAGAACATAGCCAGCTTGTGTAGACAGTGGATGGGGAACAGAGAGACTTCTTCCTGAAGAACAGCAACCCCTAAGAAGTAGGTCCTACAGCATTTAGCCAGGACTGGGAAGGGCCCTTTTGCAGCTCAATGTTCCCTGGTGTGGACTTCAGTGAATGATAACACATTTGTGGGATCACAAGAGCAGAAATATAAATTTAGAAGAGGCTGTTTTGGTCATCACTTCCAGTCTTCCATATTGCAGACAGATGTACGTTGGTAGTAAGTTCGGCGCATCTGTAGATTCTTTTGGTACCCAAGCCACAACACATCCCATCTCCCAGCCCCCTATAGCCATTTACAGACCTGTAGTGAAAGATCAAGAGTAGCAGCTGAAATGTGTCACAGAAGGAGAACAAGAAAGACTCAAGGGGCTGCCAGTGGCCTGGGTCAAGAACAGCGCAGACATGGTGAGACTGGGCAGATCTACAGAGATGGGGGTACCAGGCGGCCTTCCTCTCTGAAGGGACCTTTGTTCAGCCAAAGAGGATCATGAAGAACACCCCCCTCATTTTCATCCCATGTCTACACAAGCTGCCAATATCTGATCACTTTTTGACCTCATGCAAATATTTCTCTTGTACAACATCTTGCAGCACAAGCCCCGCAGATCCACTGCACATTTTGTGAAAAACCATGTCTTTGCTTTTTTTTTTTTAATCTTCCACTTAATAGTTTCACGTGGTGCCTTTGTGGTCTTGTCCTGGAAGACAGCTTACCTCAAAGTGAATTATTCTTGACAGATTTTTAGTTTTAATAGCTAGAGACCCTCTAATGTCCTTGCCCTGTTTTCCATCTTGCCCATGTAGCAGTGCTCATGTGGTCCCAGTTTTCTATCTGTGGAATGGGAATGATAGTGTACGATATCATCTAATATACATAGGATTATAAAACACAGGAAATCCCACCATGATCCAGTATTCCCTGCCAGTTAACAAAATAGTTTTATGGCTCTGAGCAGATGTGTCACTAGAACAAGGATCTGGATTTGTGTCCTGTCTTTAAACATTCATTTTCATCTTTAATTTGGGTCCCAAACTGAACTGGTGGAAACTTTTTTAGCATGAGATAGTTGTAGAGAAATCTTTTATTGTGAATGTGGGAAATATTTTGAAATATTTTGTTTGCTTGGGCTGTTTCAACACTAAGCTGTATTTACAGTCGTTCTTCGTTCACCTTGTGGAAGTTGTTTTCTTCGGGTTGTTTTCTTGCTGGCTAGACTTCCTTGTTGGAGTGAATCTCCATTGCTTCACAATAGATATGCAGATCTCAACATGTATGTGTAACTCCAGCTAAAGCAGATTCATGTCAGACTGACTTGACCTGCAATAGTTTTAATTTGCTTAGACTTGACCTGAACAATTTTCAGTTCACATTGACCCCAAGTTAAATGCTTTCCTTCAGCTCTCCTGAGGGAAAATGGAAACATTTCAGGAAAATCAAGCTTTTCCTAGGGGCAACACTGTCTTTGTACAAAACAAATCTGGTATTAAAAAAGAAAGAAACAAAATGGGCAATTTCAAAGTGGCTCTACTGTCCCATTCTCTTGATTTGTTGTGAATGCTGTGGAGCTATGTTGCTGTATCAGAAAGGATTCCATTTCAGTCCGTCAGAAACAGCAATGTTTGAATTCAGCGTTATTCTAATAAAGAGGTTTTTCTTCTTCCATCTAGTTGGTATTAGCCAGTCTGTCAGCTAGTGTACCAATGTGTGAGACAAGCCTTGTAAAACCAGGTGCTTTACCAAAATCAGAGTGAGTGATAACCCTAAAAATTAATACCTGCAAGGCACTGCAGAGCCAGGAGGCTGGTGGAAACAGAAGTATCGCTCCTTTCTGCTGGAAAACATGTAAAATTGCCACTACGCACCAGATTTTATAGTGGTTTGTAAGATTTACAAGATATACTGCAAGTAGTACTTGCTAAAGCTGTATAGCTCAGGACCTCTGGAGAGAAAAATGCCATCAGGAATGGGGAAGAGCAGTGTCAGCTGTTCATGAATGGCTCTCTGGGGTGCCTTGGTGGGGTGAATAAACGGTGGTGTGGCTTGGTTGTCTGATGCAATGGTAGAGGCAGAAGGTTGGGGTGGTTTATAAATTAATTCATCTTTGTCTTGGAGGAGAAAAGACTTTACTCTTATACTTAACGCATGGATGTAATATTAAGAAGAGTCTATAAAGCTCAGCTATTGACTTTCTGAGGTATCAGCTACCCAATCTGAACCTCCCAAAAGTGACTGCCACATCTGTGTACTGCTGNTCCGTCAGAAACAGCAATGTTTGAATTCAGTGTTATTCTAATAAAGAGGTTTTTCTTCTACCATCTAGTCGGTATTAGCCAGTCTGTCAGCTAGTGTACCAATGTGTGAGACAAGCCTTGTAAAACCAGGGTGCTTTACCAAAATCAGAGTGAGTGATAACCCTAAAAATGAATACCTGCAAGGCACTGCAGAGCCAGGAGGCTGGTGCAAACAGAAGTATTGCTCCTTTCTGCTGGAAAACATGTGAAATTGCCACTACGCACCAGATTTTATAGTGGTTTGTAGGATTTACAAGATATAAGGCAAGTAGTACTTGCTAAAACTGTATAGCTTCAGGACCTCTGGAGAGAAAAACGTCAGCAGGAATGGGGAAGAGCTGTTCAGGAAAGGCTCTCTGGGGTGCCTTGGCGGGGTGAATAAACGGTGGTGTAGCTTGGTTGTCTGATGCAATGGTAGAGGCAGAAGGTTGGGGTGGTTTATAAATTAATTCATCTTTGTCTTGGAGGAGAAAAGACTTTACTCTTATACTTAACGCATGGATGTAATATTAAGAAGAGTCTATAAAGCTCAGCTATTGACTTTCAGAGGTATCAGCTATCCGATCTGAACCTCCCAAAAGTGACTGCCACATTGGTGTACTGCTGAGTGGCTTTCATTGAAGACCTCTGCAATGTTGCTAGAGCTGGTATTTCAAACACCGTATTTTTTTATCTATTCCTTTTGCCAAAGGAATTTCCAGAGAGGATCCTGTACCTTTCCCTGAAGCCATTCTTGCACATAATTAAATTTAATCTTCCTCTCCCCTTGAGAGATGGGGTCACCTATGTTGCAGTGCTGCCAGCTCTTTGGCTACGAGCTGGCAGATGAGGCTGGTACTGGGAGAAATGATATTCCACCACCACTGCTCCATGGTTCTGCCTTTGCATTGTGTCCAAATCCCATCAACCCAATGGCATGAAGGACCAGAAGCACTGCTGGACCAGAACTCTGCTCATGGCCACATGAGTGTCTCTAAGCCACCTGGCCTGCTAGGAAAAAGACAACTTTCTCTTTAATAACAGATGGTGGTAGTGAGACATGAAAATTAGGACATATTTTCATTTGATATTGGAATATCATGAGCATCAGTTATTTTGGGAAGGAGTCCAAAAAATACTTGGAGAGAGTCTAAAACTGCAGATGAATCCGCAGGTTTATTTTATTGGGTGATTTCAGTTCTGCCAAATATTTGTAGTGTAAAGAAATCATAAAAATTGCTGGTGGTCCTCGCCTGGCGGGTACTTCTCACATATTTGAGACAGTTGTACGAACTGTGACAAGAATGTTTGATCTATTAGCTTAAAAACAAATTAGAGTCTTCAAGAGAAATAAATGAAGTATAGATGGTAGAAATACATTTCTCTTATCTTAGAGAGACCAGGAATTTTTGCCCCCAGGCTTTATTTGCATTTCATTATCGCAGTTTGGATTTCCTCTACTGCATGCACGGAGGTTTAGTCTGTCTCATTCCGTCCTCTGTTCTGAAATAACATTAGTACCTGTTAATGATTATCATTGTCAATTATGTATTCTGGTTACATGCACATTATAAGAAATATCAGTTTGTTTTAATAAATCTTCAAAAGGCAGCCTAAACCCGTGCCTTATCTCCTTTCTGCTTTGTAATTTATTTATTTTTGCAGTTATGATATATGAAAGACACTGCATGCTCCCAGGGACTGCGAACGGGTATCTGCTCAGCCCTTGAACACTGAGATGAGAGACAGAAGGTGTTTTATTTAACATAGCTTTCCAAATGAACTGAAGGGTCGTGTACCTCAAAGATACACAGAGAAAGAAGTGAAGAATACAGGTCTAGAAATCCGAAGACTCGGTTATATGCATAAAAGAGAGGAAACGTAGATGTACAGTGAACCAATAGGTGGTTTACTGTGATGGATAGTAAGTTGCAGAGTAGATGATGCTCATGATGTAGCAATTTTTTTTTAAATTTAAATTATTTTGTGCTAGGATAATAATTTCTCTGTGACCCTGACATGGCAAAGGACTGATTGTTTCAATTCCCGTTGGTGTGCAGGGAACAAGGATAGTCCCATATAAAAAGTTTTTCGCTACATTTTTAAGGAGAATTTTGTTTTGAGTTGTGCAAACTCAATGTTTATGCCGTTTGCCCATGCAAATTTCCGGGATTATTTTCATTCGCTGGACAGGCACTGAAATGTCCACTCCAAAAGGAACACTTTAACCAAGCATTCTTTATGTGGTCTTCAATTAATAAACAGGAATACGCCTTTCTAACCCTGTGGGTAATGATTTTTCTGTTTGCTGCTACTGTATGTATCCTAAATGAATGGGGCATTTATATACTGTCCTTTCATCTGGGATATCAAAGCGCTTTATAAATACGGACCAATTGGCGTGATGTGCAACCACTGAATTGTGGCCTTCTCGGAGGTGGCATGCGGTTGACACTTTGCCTGGCAAAGCACATTTGAGCATCACAAACTGTTGGTTCTCTGAGGCTTGGGGGTGGAGGGGTGTGAGACTATCTGAATTCATCTCTCATACATACGTGCCTCAACACTGGGAAGCAACACCGCTACCTGCTTTCCATCGAGGTAAAATACGGGCTTGGCTAAGAGCGTGACCAAAGCATCTTCCATCACTGGATCATTAATTTTAATCCAGTGCAAAATGGTGGCTGTCAAAAAATATTACCATATGGTAAGCTGGTAAATTGTCACAAGAAAAGGAGGTTGGTGGTCCCAGGTTAGTTTCATATGCACAGNAAGCTGATCAAATTATCCGTAATCTAATGGCTTGCTTTCTAATGTTGATGAATAATACTATAATTAGCTTGAATCACCTCTCAATCTGTACTGCTGAGGAAAATTGAATTAACACTTTAAAATAATGTAAGCATTGAATAAATTGTCATTAAGCCAATGAAAGCATTATTAGATTACCACTTCCTCTTGGGTCACTTGTGAGGAAATGCTAATAGTAAAGGAATATTTCAGAGGAAAGAACGTTTCCAGTATCATTTGCTTAAAGAATTATGAAGTGCCACAAGAATATTGATGCTGACTAATCTACAAAAATATGGACAATCATGGGAAACCTTGAAAGCCCCCTATATAAAAAAGGTGTCAAATCTGTTTTGCACTTCTCTAACACCTTTCATCCAAAACTCGTAGTGAGTTTTGCAAACATGGAGTTAAGAGTTGCCATGCCAGTGGGAGGGAAGAATTATCCTTGCTGTATTTGAGAGACAGTAAAATTATGAAGCAAATAGCAATTCTCATTCAGACAAAGCTNTTTAACCAAGCATTCTTTATGTGGTCTTCAATTAATAAACAGGAATACGCCTTTCTAACCCTGTGGGTAATGATTTTTCTGTTTGCTGCTACTGTATGTATCCTAAATGAATGGGGCATTTATATACTGTCCTTTCATCTGGGATATCAAAGCGCTTTATAAATACGGACCAATTGGCGTGATGTGCAACCACTGAATTGTGGCCTTCTCGGAGGTGGCATGCGGTTGACACTTTGCCTGGCAAAGCACATTTGAGCATCACAAACTGTTGGTTCTCTGAGGCTTGGGGGTGGAGGGGTGTGAGACTATCTGAATTCATCTCTCATACATACCTGCCTCAACACTGGGAAGCAACACTGCTACCTGCTTTCCATCGAGGTAAAATACGGGCTTGGCTAAGAGCGTGACCAAAGCATCTTCCATCACTGGATCATTAATTTTAATCCAGTGCAAAATGGTGGCTGTCAAAAAATATTACCATATGGTAAGCTGGTAAATTGTCACAAGAAAAGGAGGTTGGTGGTCCCAGGTTAGTTTCATATGCACAGGTGTCTACATCACAAAACCACTGTCATAATTGCTACTGGCTGTTGAGTTTCAGAAGGGAGGTCCAGGACTGAACAGGCGGTGGTAACACAAGGGATGCTTCTAGAGTTGGGATCTTGAGGCCAGAGAGATGAGGCTGTTTGTGTCTGTTGAGGTGTTTCTTGACACATGTGACCACTGAGCTGTCAGCTAGCTTGGGTGGTGCTCTCAGTCACTGCTGTGGCAAGTACTTTCTCTTACCTTTACATGGAGGCCTCCCCTGCGTCTACCCTGTTAAATGGATGCAACAAAAATTTTCAATGAGGAGTGTGTATTGAAAGGTATTAAGTTCAGACCACACAAGTAGTCTTTAATGTCTTTGGTATGACTTGGAAAAGCCTCCAGGAATATAGGACTGGAAGGACCTTCTGGGTCACTGATCCCAACCTCCTGCTGTTGCAAGCTTTCACTTTGCGTAATCCTTTTGAAAAGCTGACTAATCTACAAAAATATGGACAATCATGGGAAACCTTGAAAGCCCCTATATAAAAAAGGTGTCAAATCTGTTTTGCACTTCTCTAACACCTTTCATCCAAAACTCGTAGTGAGTTTTGCAAACATGGAGTTAAGAGTTGCCATGCCAGTGGGAGGGAAGAATTATCCTTGCTGTATTTGAGAGACAGTAAAATTATGAAGCAAATAGCAATTCTCATTCAGACAAAGCTCTTAGTGGCTTGAGGACTTTGGCTCTGATGGAGATATCCAAGTCCATACAACCAAATCAATTAGACTGCCAGGAATTAAAATCAGAGTTCCTGACTCTTTTCTTGCCTGCCTTTTAACCACTGAAGAGTACAACAGCTCAAGATTTTCCACCTGGCAGCTTCACTACTTCTTCCAGAAAAAACGGATACTATATCCTATTTCTCCTGTGAAATTACTAACATCATCATATATCATGGAAGTGTACTCCAGGTGGGCAGGAGATTCTGTTATGAAGAGGGAACACTATCAGCAGCAGATCATAGGTGTTTTTTATCTATAAAAGGTAAAATCGAACCATCAAAGAGAGATGAGCTTCCTGCATTTCCACATCATGACAAAAATGTAACTGAATTCATCCTCAAACCTGTGAAAACACACATTCCTTATGCAGGAAGAACGAATCCTGAGAAATGCACTGTGTTGCATGAGTCAGGGAAATGTTTTGCTTACATCGCTAAGCCAAATTCTGCTCTAAGTCTCATTGACTATTGACTGATTTTGACCCCTCTGATTTGCTAGCACATTTTTTAGCCTTGTAAGTGTAATTGATGGCAGAGTATGGCCCTGGGACCATTTATCTATCAGCAGATTGTGGTATAGTTGTAAGGAATATCAACAGCATTAGAAAGTAGAGAAACTAGCCCCCACAATCGTGAAGCAGTACTGTTTCAGGTTACTGGTCCTAAGATAAGAGTACAGGTCCACCTTTGATCAACATATCTCATTGGGTTTTCTTAAAATTTGTTACTTTAGGAACTGATCCCACTCCTACTGCACAGTGGATAAAAGCCTATCTTTCCATAGATTTTACTAGATGATTAAGTTGAATTGCAAGTTTTCTAAATGAATCTAATTCAGCACTGGAAGAGGGAATGCATGCACTCCTCACCTCATGTGCAGATCTTATATTGGCAAAAGTTAGTAAAACCACACTTGGAAACTTGTCCACAAAACATTTGGAGTTGAGGGTTCATGGGAAGAAGTGAAATTCAGGATAAAGAAGTGCAGGATGCTGATGCATCTGCTTACACTGAGAAGGATTAGCCCCAAAGATTTGCACTACCTGGAGTAAGCGCTGGGAAGGTTGAAGGAATTTATTTGACTCCATTGATAAAAGAAGGAAGGAAAAAGTGTGCCTGGCTGTAGGGTATGTTCCCTCAAGCCATGGTTTTTAGAGTGGCTCATTTCATACAGTATCTGTACAGGCCACATGTAAAAAAGAGAAAAAAATGTGAATTCAAGCAAAAGTCAAGTGCTTTCTCACCTCTTCAGGATAATCTGACCTTTAATGAAACATCTCCTTGGGAAATAAGTAGTAAGGCTTTCTTGTTCTCCAGGAGTTGCCATCCTCACAATGCATCAGGAAAGTTTGGGGGTGAAAAGAAATGATCTGCAGAGAACATAAGCTTTCATAATGGGCTTGCTGGCCTCTCTATGGACATTGCACTGGACTTTTGGTTTCCCAGAGCATGGCCATGGGTTGGGTGTTCAGAACATCATTGCCTACTAATGCTCCCTTGGTCAGCACGAGGGGATCTATAACCCCCTGTCCCTCTGTGCCTGGCAGACTAACATGTCTCCGTGCTGCTGTAGAGCTCTAAGATCGGGTGCATTTGTTTTGTAGTGCTCCCCAGTCATTTCTTTTACAAAAACACTTTCCACGTTGATGTAAAATGAATTGGCAAACAAGTTCGTATGAACCAGGACATTTCAGATGACAGTTCACATCTCGCCTTCAGCTCAGGCTGCTGTGCAGGGAATACGCTGGCAGCCTGAGAAAGAAAGCTGTACTGCATGGGGTGCTCAGCAAGACTGGCAGATCTTACCCCAAAATGCTAAGTTTCACAGGCATCTGCTGTGACATGGTTACATTTGGGGGGTCCTAAAAATTGAGGTCTATCTCTGTTATGGAAAGTTCAGCTTCAGGCAGTTTTTTCATGAGTGCAAATCCCAAAATCCCATAGTCTCCCAGCTATGTGTTTAAACACTTTACTGACTTAGGGCCTTGGAGAGTGGGGACAAATGTCAAATTTGGGGTTGTCTCTCAACGCAAATTTTGAATATCCTGCAGACTGCAGTGCTTGGATTTAATTATAAATGACAAAATTCAGGATAATGACAATGGTGGTGAGCACATCTCAGCTGCCACAGAGCACTGCTGCACATTTGGATGTTTGATTCAAGCCCTGTCTCTAATTATGTCTCGGGGACTGGCCGACTGCAGTACCTCCTTCTGCCATTGTACACAGTGTGTTGGATAGCGTATTTTGTTCAAACCTCTGCTGCTTTTACATTGAAAGCATTAGCTGCAGCGTGAACTTTACAGGGATGATTTGGGGTACTTGTAGTCATTTCCAAAGGCGTATCCACTTTCCCAGTGCCTAGAGATACTGCGTGGCTATGTTGTCTTGAAATGGACTCCCTCTCTCTGTGACAATAGAATTGATGTCTATGGAACAGATGTATAGACAGACATAGGGTGGTTTTTGTTGGTTGTTGGTTTTTGGGGATTTTTTGCCTTGGAAGACTTATTCTTTCCCTTCTAAGCCAGGATCCTGCATGAATTTGCTTGTGGAGTCGTTTATGGACTTCAGCAGCTGCACCTCGGCTCTTCCATATCACCACTTCTCCACCCTGTCTCCTCACATTCCTGGTGGCATCTGGGCTCCTTCTGACCTTGGTCTCCTAATAGTCCTGGCCTCGCACAAACTACCCAGCTGGCTGCGTTCCCAACTCGCAGTGCTTGTTAAAGACAAAATGTCATCTTTTTACAGCTTGGTTTGTTTCCATAAAGTCAATCAAGCAGCCCTCTTTTTACAAGGCAGCTGACCCTTTGGTCTTTCTTCCTTTTGGCATACTGAAGACTCCCCATGCTGACAGAATGTCCCTCCATCTCCTTTTTAAGACAGTCCTGTACATAAAGCAAGCAGCAACCCAGGAAAGAGAGAGGCTTCTTATCATAGAGAGGAGCCTTCCCCAACGAAGTGAGTGTGTTGTGTCCTTAGAAAACTTCCTGTTTTCATCAAAATACATTATTGGAGATACCTGTGTATATCTAGTAGAGATTAGTCCAGACCATGAGGCTGGATCCAAACTTGGTCAAACCATGAGGTTGCTTAAAGGTGGGAGAACGATGTCCATGTGTGCCTTTTGGCTTGAGCGGCTCTCCTCTGCACCGAGGAACACAGAAAGCATCGCTACGCTGTTGGGAAAGCTGATGACACCACTAAGAAACCGAGTGGTAAAAGCTTGTCATCAAAATCAACAAACCTGAAGGCAAACTAGAACCTGGTGGTGTGAGTAATTGCGACCCCTTGCCCAGCCACCCAGAGCAAGCTTTTTCTTCTCAATAATCACCAGATTTTATGAAAGGAAAAAATTAATTGCAGGTGAAACACGGAGTAAAATTTCCCTGCGTTCCTCTTACTGGGGAAAAAGAAAAAATCTCCTTCTATGGACTTTGTGTACATCTTTGCTGTGTACTGAGCTGCAAACAGTGGCCTCTCATTTCATTAGTTGACAAACACCATCCCCTAAACATTTCCAGGCACAGTCATTTGCTTTTCTCAGGTTTACTCAGTGGTTCTTACTGAGGTTTACGTTTTCCCACACATGTGCTGAGAATAAACTTGCCTCTACAATCTCATCTTTTGTGTTATGAGAATGTAATTCATAAGCAACTTCATTTTCTGGGTCTTTCTCTTTTTGTGACTATCCTGGCTCTGGCTATTTACTCCTCTCTTTGCAGCAAAATGTCTTATTTCCCAAATACTGCAAGACTTTCTGAACTGCCGCGTTTCATTCTGTTTGTCTCTCTTTTTAAGGGGCTGATCTGTCTTAAAGAAATTTTTCTCATTTAAAAATAATTTTGCTGTGGTTTTACAGTCAGCATGGTTCCCCCCCAAAAAACAAAACAAAAAATCCCTGCAGGCCTATTTTTTCTCCTTGTCCCATGATTATGCAGGCATAATGACACTGGTACCAGTGGAATTATTCCTGTTTTACACTGGTATATTTGAGAGCAAGGTCTGTAGGGTGGGACATACTCAACACCTTCACAAAATCATATTGAGACAGGGCCAGAAAGGTGTCTCCATCTATCAAAAGGCGTCTCAAAGTGCTCTTTCATCTTCAGTCTCTCAAACAAAGGAATATAATCATCCACCAGCAGGACACAACAATCCCCAGGGTGCAATCTAGCAATACATTTAACGTGGAGAACAAGGCAAAAGCAGCACAACACGGCCCTTTAGGAATGTAAGCAAGGAATACAGTATCCAGCTGAGATTAGTGTTACTATTTGCCTCGTGGAAATGCTTGGGAAGACCAGCCAAATTCAGGGCTCCAGTCTACTAGAGCAGCCACAGTGAGGGCAGTCTCTGTTCCCCAGCGCTTGCAGTCCCAATGACAAACAGCAATCAGACCGCGGGCCAGCAAGAAGTTGAGCCAGGCAGAACTAAAATATCCCTGTTGGAGTGTGGTCCCATGAGGCTAGTGTTATGTCTTACCAGAAACAAAGAGAAGAGCACATTTCCAGTCTCAAAGACTTCTCTGTCCCATTAAGGAAAACTCCAGACTACAATTAGAAAAAAAACAAGAAAAAAAAGAGACGCAGCCACAGCGTGCCAGTTCGCATCCAAAATGCAGCCTAAAAAAACAAGGCACGCTCCCAGGAGAAGGCTGCTAGCACCCTCTCGGGCTGGCAGCTCTGGCTACCTCACTCAGGAGGGTGGGAATGTGACCCCAGAGAAAGACCATCCCTCCTCCAAACCCAGAGCCGCTGGGTAAATATTGACTCAGAGCGAGGAGTGGCTGAATCACTCCTTCCTGCCCTTCCAAGGTGTTTCCCTCCAGCCAGCGAGCCTCCAAACCCACCCTGCACTGCCCAAAATATCAGACAGGAGTTGGTACCCACGGTGTTCAAAGGACATGGACTCAGACGGAGAGACAAGAGTGCTTCTGTTTGCGCAGGACTGACGTGTTTGCTCTCCGAGTGGGCGAACGTCTCCTCTAGTTAGTTATTCAGGAGGAGGCGCAGTGGGAAGGGTGGGTCGGTGGAGGGATCTCCTAGAGCAGGTTTTCCATCCTTGTCATGTTCATTAAACCCCAAGTTCTCTGACTGCTGGTACGCGGCTGATAGCGGTGTTCTGCCATACATGGTTAATGGTAAAACAAGGGCCTGGGTTCATTAAATCTCTGCCCCAAGATGCATGGAAGCAACAATGAATTTGTGAGAAGGGGTAGGAAAAAAGTCCAACTGTCTCAGTTGTCCAACTGTTGCCAGCTCAGCATTCAACCATAGGGTGAAAAGATCTGGATCTTTCCCCTAGAGCTATTCAGTTCATAATCTAAGGGTATTGAAGTAAAGCATGGGGAAGACCTGGGAGCCAAGCGGTGGTGACCACTGACCGGAGCTCTGAGTGGGCGTTGTGGACATTTGGGTGGCTCCTGGCTTGTGTAATCAAACTGGATGCAGGGGAAGGCTGAGTTCACTGTTGCAAGCACAGGTCTGGGTTTCATTTCAAGTCTGCTACACATTTCCTAACTGGGTCACCATGCCAGCCTCTAACGCAGAAATTATATGTTCCTCCTTCACCATGCTGTTGCAAGGCTCAAGGCTTGAAGGTCTCAAAACTGGTTGAAGATCTCCTAGAAAAAGGGCTGTGTAAGAAAGAGTGTGTGCTATGGATCTCTTCATATATGCTACATTACCAAAAGCGCTGTATTTATATATTTCAAAACTGGGCACTGGGTTACATTTTCATTCCCCAGTACAAAGGCAAATACATTCCAAACAAAGCAATGTTGTTTCAACAAAGCAAGGGTTGAAATCTCTCCAGGGCTTCATTCTGTCTCATTTAGATTGGGCATAAGATCTTAAAGCAGAGTTTAGTGGTCGGCCGATCATGTTCCTCTGGGAAATGACAGAGTGGTAATTCGAAAAGGGTAGTGAAGTACAGCATTGTCTTGGTCTGCAGGACTGTTCTTCAATAAAACCAGCGGCTCACCCGGCTTACAGGAGAACATTTTGTTCCAAAGGAGCTGTGGCTCTTCATTAAACAAAAGAATTCACCTCCGGCTAGACTTGGGTGTAAAATGAAAATGTTATTGGAGACAAAATGTCTTTGTGAAGACAGCATTTCCATGATGCCAGCCACGATTGCCTGGGCATATCTAGCAGTTGAAATGAAAGTTAGGACGAAAGCTACATCTCCTGGGCACTGACTTTGCAGGTGTTAAAAGCTTCATTCAGGCTTGGGAGGTGGTTTCAGTTCAGGCCAGGAGCCCTGGGGAGGGGAATAAGCAGTCTGAGTCCTCTCTGGCCATGGGCTGGCACTCACCCGCTCTGCGGTGAGGACCCAGATTTGATCACAAATGAGTCGAATCTTTCAGAACTTTCCCAAAAGTCTTTCCTTGGAGTAAACAAGTTCTTCCACATCTGACACAAGAGGTTGGGAAAGAATCCCAGGGTATCTAAATACAAAATCTATGAGATATCCCTGTTTTCCTCTGACTTTCCTGACATACTCAGGAAAGTTTATCAAGGGCAAGGATGCAGTACGGTCATTCAGAGAAATAATTAACATCCAGACTGGCATAGCTCAGGTGTTCAGATATGGCTGTCTCCCATCTGGGGTAACCCTGTAGGAAAGGTGTAGCCTATGTGGTCCCTCAGTGTATGAAGGTGAGAAAAAGCACCACAGGCTGTGCTGTTTCAGGTGATTTTCATTATAAGATTATTTTCCTGAAAAGGGCACCATCCCTGTGGGAATGAAACATACTGGGAAACATGTGAAAATCTAATTAATTCCATGAGTTAGTTCCTACTTTTCTCACATACTTAAGGCAAGATCATTCCCTTGTCATCTTCAGATCACCTAGGAGCTCTTTGTTTTCCGTCACTCTTTCTTCACCGAAAGAGTGATCAGGCATTGGAACAGGCTGCCCAGGGAAGTGGTGGAGTCACCATCCCTGGAGGGGTTCAAGAAATGTGTAGATGTGGTGCTTAGGGACATGGTTTAGTGAGTTAGGTGGTGTGAGTTGACACTTGGACTTGATGATCCCTGAGGTCTTTTCCAACCATAATGATTCTATGATTCTATGAAAGTATCCACCATTAGCTTGATGAGCAGGTTTTGGCCTGCAGACTCTTAGACAGTGCAGCAGCCAAACTAATCTTGCAGAGACCCTTTCTTGTGCTAATCCTGGCCTTCTACTCAACCTCTTCCCTTTTCACCCAAACATTGCTCACTAAGGTGGGTCAACAGCCTTGGTTCTGCTCAAGATGGGACAAGAGACTTCCCACACTCTCTCATTGTGTCTTGCATTTCAGTACTGACTTTCCAGAGCTTGAGAAATGGTACAAGATAAGGACTGCTGGACCCTTGGTATGCTATGGTATATGATTCTTATGTAGACTCTAAGGCTTTAGGAGAAGACTTGTGCTAGAACAGTCAGATGGTGAATACCCAGGGAAAGCCATAGACACGGTCTCTCAGTGGACAACACTGCTGTCACAAGCCTTTGAGAGTGACAGTCCTACCTGAGCATAGCATGGTAACCCAGTCTGGGTGTAGTTTGTTCTATTAATCAGCCCAAGAAGAGCCACGTGGTGTAGGCAAGAGAGTCCTGTCCACTGCTGGCTGAACAATGACCTGGCTGGATGCTCTTTAGGAACCTGAAATCTCATTGACTCATGTGTACTGAATTTCCAGACCTGACTCACTGGCTACTAAAACCATAAGATTGCATGGTGTGTCTCGTATTTTTCCTGGAAAAAAAGAGAAGATTAATAGAACTACATTTGGTTAATTAACATCTGAATCTGTTTCAAAATCCCCAGAACATATATACCAAGAAATAAAACTAATCTAAAACCAGCAAAGAAAAAAAATCAAAATGTCTGGAACTTCAGGATTTGTTTCTATAATGTTATTGGTTGCCTCATCCTTTGGGCTAAAGGCAAAAGATAAGAGATAGAGGGCCATCCTGTATCTCTTAGTACCTGCTGAATTTCATGAGATCACGGGCTTATTTCGGGGCTGTGTGTGGCAGGAAGTGCTATTGAGAAAAGTACAAATTCTAGATACATAGGTGGTTTTAGCGAACATGCTATCTGGCTGATTAGTATCAAAAATCTGCTGTGTAGATGGAAAAACTTCCTCACACAGTGCAAAACTAACCTGAGAAACTCATTGCTATAGGAGTTCTTTGAGACCAAAACCTTGCCAAAGAACAAGAAAAAAAAAAGAAGGAGAAAAAAAAGAAAAAAAGAAACAGAAAAAAGAAAAATAATTAAAAAATGGATGTGATGTTTACAAGGCTAATAAGAACATAATAAGGACATTTAGAAGCACAGTGTTACTTATTAAGGAAAGAAAACAAGACTCTCAGAAGAATTAAAGATGTTGGAAAGGCTATCTGCTTCAAGACAGGAAAAACATTTTGGTGGAGCTAATGGCCGAATTCAAAGATGTAATTAAGCACCAGCTCTACTTTCAGTCATAGACCATACAGTTGCAGCCCCTTTTGAGCCTGATCTTAAATTTGTTGGACTTCATTGTAAAAAAGGTGATTGCAGACAGTGTAAACAGCTGTCTCGGGCCAAAAACCTGATGCATCAGTGAAACACCAAGAAATTTCCTACAGCGTGACATAACTGTTATTGAAGATTTTTTGATAGCTTCCTTTGAAGGATCATTTAGTGACCGTTGACAGTGTCCTGGTTTTGACACAGGCAAAATACTAGACAAAATGGACTTCTGCCTGTCAGTTATAATGCTTTCTTCTCCTTACTGTTTCTTCTGGCTCTCTGGAACTAGCTGTTAGTCTTATTTTAGATTCAGAGGACCTAAACACTCTAGCCACTTCTCCATCCTCAGTAGGTTTCTGAGAAAGGGAGCGCATGTGGGTGGAGAAGAGAAGATGTTCTTGCATGGCTACGGGGAGGGCTGGGCTGGCAGTCTCCTTAAACACAGCAGACCTTCCTGCTGCGCCTTATTTCTGTGCTGCAAAAGGTAGAGGAAAAAAGCTTCTTCAATTTAAGAAGATGCATTAATAGAGGGAAAGGGTAAAGGGGCCATCAGAGGGCTGCGTTGGCAATGTTGGTTGATGGGGAAGATGAAAGTGGCCTTTGCTCCTGGCTCCGTTGTGGACTTCTGTCAAGGCATTTCATTTTTCATGTGTTTCAGTCTGGCCCCCATAAAGTGCAGCCAGTGTGAGACTTGTCTGTGCCGTGCTTTGAGCACAGCGGGAAAAATGTGTTAGGCAATGGATATTGTCGTGAGGAATTGCCTGCTGCCCAACAATATTACCTCTCCAACGTGCCTACCTCCTCTTTTCCTCTTCTCTCTCCACGCTGAGATGTCAGGGCATCCTCAGGGACTCCTCTTTAGTGAAAATAACAGGAGCTGCTGAGCACTTCAAAAAGCCTGGCTTTGTCCCATAGGTGTCAAAGAAGGACCCCAGGTTCTTGGAAAATCTAGTCCCAAATGAGTGTAAAAATGCACATTTTGTCAGGAAGTGAATAAAATCTCACTGAAATTAAGCCAGGGACAAAGATGAAAAAGCAGATGGCCCATGACAAACTGTGAGAACAGATTTGTTCGCATGACATGGGAATAAGTATGTACTCATAACAGACTATTACTCAAGAAATTTTGAAAGAGCACCACTCCACAGGAGTCATAATGTGATTAGTCACATCAGGCCCCGTCCAGCTAGGCCTCCTGTATTGTACCTGAAAGAAGAGAAACAGACCCCCAAACAGGCTACAATTTAAAAAAAAAAAAAAATTCCAAAGAGATGCACGGATTTATAAGGTCAGAAAAACTCATAAGCGAATTAAAATCTGTAGAGTAGCTTGCGGTTTGCTGTTAGCTTGTTTAAAAAGCAAGAAACCAGAGGAAGGAGCCTTGCTGAAGTGACTCAAACAGCAGGTTTTTAGTTTGACAGCAAAGAGACACAGGCAGGGTATTTTTGGTGGAAACATCTTGGACTCAGGGACAGAGCTTGCCACGTGCCCCGTTACAGCATGCTTCTGGTAACCTACAATTATTTCCAAAATCCCTCTTTTTTTTTTTTTTTTTAATTTTTTTGTGGGAATGAGGACTTTGATTAGGTTCAAAAACTAGAGGAATAGGGCTGATTTTGAACACTGTGATCTATTGGTGTCATTTTTTCAAATTAATATTTTTTCCAAGACCCCTGATGTTGAGTGAGCATATTTAATTGCATGAAACTACTTTTGTCATTAAGGATCGCAGTATCTTGATGACTATGATATCTTGGGATATTTCCATGTATGCAGAGAGGAGTGGATTTCTGGGATAGAAACGTGATTTGATTTATCTAAAAAATAATGAACAATAAACTTGCCTAATGCTTTTATGAATTTTCTATGTGTTTCTAAGCTGCTCACTCAAAAGCACATCAGTGTTCAGGGCTAGTTTGCATTTTTACAGAGAAAAGGTGCTAGACCCAATATGTGGAACCAAATTCAGTTTCTCATCCTGGAGTGCTCACGCTGGTGGTTGTGTTCAGATCTAGTGTAGTGTCCGGTAGTCTCTTTGCCCGATGCTGTAATTTAATCTCTTCTAAACTTGATTTACAGCTTGAAGCCCTTCTAATCTTGACTGCAGACCAGCAGTGGGAAGCAATGCCACTCTGCATCTGAATCAAACCTGAGCAGCACAGGAGGGATGGCTTCAGATTCAGGTCCCAAAGATGGATTTTATCCGTGCAGAAGCAGCACCGCCCCTGCTTACACAAACGTTGCTATTTGACTTTCATTTACCACAAGCTGCTAGGACTTCAGTTTCACTTCTTACCAGAAAGAGGAGGCAGGCGTATATTTAGACTTTCTTGGGAAGCAGCTGCAAAACGAGATGGGAGTGCACGCACGCACCGGGTCTCCCAGGCACACACGCAGATGCTGCTGGTTTCAGAGCAACTTCATAAACCCCCACAGAAAGGACAGGGCACCAAGGCCTCTTGCAGGTTACTGTGTCATCAAAGGGACTGCTTTACTCATTTCAACACCTTAATGTCCTTGTCATTGAAAATACGCTGTTTGCTGAATGCTGACTCACTTGAAAGATTATCACCTTCTGAACCACCAGCTCATTTCTTGAAGCACGCCGATGGCCTAAGCTTCTGCTTTCTTCCACCTTAACCTTATTCCCGTGGTTTTAGGTGTTGCACACGAACACAGAGGCAGCTCTACCCATCTGCCATTCTGATTTGATAGGAAATGACTTGCTACATCTGTGTATAAAGTGAGGAATCCAGCTCATCCAACTCCAGCCATTTAGAAGTTAGTCAGCCCAGTTGACTTAGTCCTGGAAGAAGTGCTGGAAGGGGAGGGACACTCCAGAGCATGATCCTCCCACCCTTCCTAGGGACCCGATAGCTTGGGATGGCTTGTCCCCAGAGGCTCTTCTTTCTCTGCTGGAGCTGGGAGGACTGTCTTGCACTAGATGCCAGCTAAACAGCTAATGTTAGATGAGCTGAATCCCACGCAGTGTGCTAGTCGCTGGAAAGTCATGCCCCTGCTTTTCCCTCAAGGTTTCTCCTTCACAGACCTTTCTCTTGTTAGCTGACAAAAGACTAAGAAATCAGAGTTTGCAGCAATTTGACTGCAAGGCAGATAAAATCAGTAGTCAAACAAAAGCAGCTAAGATAGCCAAGACTGCCTGAAAAGTTACATGCACGCTCTTCTCATACAGATGAATGCATTTAAAATAACTTCAGTTTCCTCATTCTCACAGGGCAGCCCATTAATCACTCAGTAACATCCATCATCATGGGCAGGACGAGTACCAGGAAATCCTCTCCTGGAGGTGCTCCTCTGCTCTCTCTCATTACAGTATCACCTGGCGTATTTACAGTCCTGGGAGTTTTTAACACCCCAAGGTCCTCTCAGAGGAAGCAATGCAGAAGTATTCCCTATTACTTGAAAATAGGTAACACAAAGATATGCAACTGCTCTCTCTCTGGGAGACTCTCTTTGGTAGTAGATCAGGAGGGCAGTGAATGTCAGGCATCCACTGTCTCTAAACTGGGCACCCAAACTTATTTTTGTGCACCTGGTAGAGGAGTTCTCTTTTGAAACATAGGCATTTTCAGTGCATGGCATCCACATCCGAGTTAGTTATCCTACATTATTCCCAGCAAAGAGATGAGGATGAATATTTCTCATTGTAGCAATAAAGAAGTGATGCTAGATCTGTTTAATTGTCTGACTGTGAAGAAAGGCCAGGGAATTAGAGAAGATGTAGACATCTGTACTGCAGACTGCTAAAGCTAAAGGTGACCTGAATTCTATCTCAGTAAACCAGTCCTCCTGAAGGATGAAGCCAAGCTCCCTATGCACTCAGTAGCAAGAAGTAAGTGACTCCGAGTCTGTTCAGAGAGATACAGCCTATGTGTGTAAGAATTCCCTTTGGAGGCTTTCCCTCTATGTATAACACACAAAACGCATGTGCTTTCAGGGAATGTCTTCGCTAGGCACTTACAATTCAGTTGTTTGGCTGAAGTGGATCCAAACCCAGGTTTTCTGAGTCCTGGATTAATTTCCCTAAGTGGTGAAATAACTTTTCTTCTTAGCTACAAGCCTACCTTGAAGAGTCTTTGCATGTGGGAGCATGCTATAGTACCTACTCCTCTTCTGTAGACTGGGTGTGCTGGTGGATGCTGAATGACCATGTACGTGTGGGTTGATATGTTTAGGGAAGGTCACTGTACTTGTCTGAGCACTTTGTCTTCAACATCCCTATTCTCCGCAGGCATCCACCCAACCCCACTTAGCTACAGCTCTGTCTAGATGCAGATCTAACATCCCCCACAATGAGTGTGCACCTGGATGCTCCAGTTAAGAAGACTACAAAAAAGTGAAAAAAGCACGTGCTAGAGTTCTGATGAGTTGTAACATTCAGATAAAATAAAGAGGAAAGAAATTAATAGAATCATCCCGTTGCATAAGATAAGCAACTGTAGTAGCTTGCTCCATGCTTCATTGTGCTTAGGACTTCCACATTCCTGGGCTTTCTCAAACATGCCCTGGCAATTTTGTTCATGCAGAAAAGAATTATTTACCCTAGCTGACCCTGCTTTGAGCAGGGGTTTGGACTAGACGGTCTCCAGAGGTCCTGTCCATCCTCAATGATTCTGTGATTCTGCAATTTTCTTCATCAGTTTGGGTCTTTGGCTATTGCGCAGTTGGGTCAGATTCTGTCCAAACAAGCAGTCACTCTGGGTGTGCAGACTGTGCTATATCAGCTCTGCACATACCCAGCCGTTGATCTGAGCAGCGCAACAGCTTCCACATGTCCTGGATACACCAGGCTCCCTGCACGGGTGCTCAGACGCCCATGTGGAATTTCTTAGATGGAAGTATGGGAGCCTGATCAAACTGAGCGAGATGTGTTTAAAAGGCTGCATGGCATGAATAAATCTTAAATGGGGATTAGGGGGATAACAAAGCTGTGGCTTCCGATAGGAAAGCCAGGCTGTTTGGAAAGATTGCAGCTGAAAGAAGAGTCTTTGATGACCAGATTTTTGTCTCTATTTTTGTCTGTACTGGTTACCACTCCTTGTATTTTATCCCCAATTATTCTTTAACCATTTAAGAATAATTTGTGACAGTTATTTGTCACAGTGCTACACGAGGTTACCTTAAGGTTTGCTGAGCTTCCTCTGCTCTCCAATGTATGGAAAAAAATTGCACTTAATTTGGTTTGTTTGGCCAGTGTGGACAGGGATTAGTCATGCTATATATGGACCATAAACACTGTTATGGTTAACACTATGGTTGAGCCAAACCTGAACCTTTCATCTCACCCTTTGCAAACTTTGGTGGTTTGGATGGAAATGGAACCTGGGCTTGAACTGTGCTTTATTTTTGTTTTTGTTTTGCAAAACGAAAACCCAATCAATAACACTTTGGAAACCCAACATCCAGCATCCTCAGCCCACCTCTAGCGAACAGGGACCATGTGCCTGTGTAGGCAGGGACTTTGTGCTGGGAAGAAAGCCAATGCACAAAGGAAGGAAACTGTTTCAAGGAACTTGCAGTAACTTTCCATAAAAATCTCAGGGACATAAGGGCATGCTGAATTTTGTGTCATAATCCCCTCCAACTAACATGTGTGTTTGGTTAGGGAAAACATGGTGGTCCCATGTGGAACAAAGAAGGACTTTTGTAGGCTGCATGTCCAGTTGGTTTGGTGTTAGAAATGACAGGGAAAAACCTTCATTTGCTTTTGACTCACAGTTTCAGTTTGCTATCTGGAATACCAAACCAGCCATTAATGAAAATGGATTTCTCACATCAGATTTTTTAGATGCCAGAAATAATAATAGCATGGTGTTAACACCTCAGTACTTGGCTTTCTCTAGGTTGTCTTAACCTAGATAAATCTGTTAATTTGTATCTTTGTATCCACAGCAGTGCCTTAAAATTTGCACTTAATTGCGGCAGAAGTAGTTTTAAAATCCATCTGTCTTACGCTGACCACTCCTGTAGCATCTCACCACCTTCTGTATAATGTGTTCCCAATGCTAAAATAAAGATCAGCGGCATGGTATAGTAATTCCACTTATGCAGATCTTTGAGGCTGTTGAAAGGCTGACATTTCCTATTACATTTCTGGCTTTCAAAATTATTGTAAAAATAGGATCATCCTTACCATACAGTATTTACCAACTGAGCACAGTGGGCAGAGCACCTTGGACCATAGTGTGGCTCTCCAAGTCTCTACATATTCCCCAGAGGCAGCTCTGTCGTCCTACACTGTATATGTTGAACTTAGTCCAAGCAAACGTTTCTAATGACTTTAGTGGGCATTGGATGAGGTCCACTGAACTGCTTGCAAGGTGGCATATGTGTTGAGCTGGGATGCACAGTGTCAACAGTTTCTTTCTCGGTCTCTTCATTATTGATTTTCAGAGCTGAAGCTGCTAAATATCTACAGGCAGGGCTCTATGTCTAAGTTTAATTCTGTGAACACAAAATATAAAATTATTGAAGAGTTTAAGCCACCAATTAGCTCTTACCATTTCTGGTGTTGACCTGTCCATTCAAACCAAAAGGCTGAAAACTGGGACCCTCTATGAAGCAGTAATTAGCTTTGGCTCCAGCAGCAGCCATCCAGCCCACATCTCCCTGGGAGATCTGACTCAGTTAGGACATTACCATCATTCCATGACTGGCCAGGAAAACACAGTAGGTAATTCACCAGCTAATGCATACCTATGAGACATCAACTAGAAGAATGTTGAGGCCTGTCCACAGGCTTTATGAAGAATGAGAGTGGAAGGATACTTTAGATTTATAATGTTGAGTTGCATATTTACCTACAGTAGTCTTTTGTGTTTGAGTACGTCTTTTCTAGTTGGCCTACAGAGAGTATGGCTACCAGCTGATGAAATTCCCCCTTGACTCAAAAAGGCCTAGTCCCACTGAAGTGACAGCAAGCACCAGTCCATGTCTGTAAGTACACGTGTGAATCGAGGCTCATGATGTGTCTTCCTTGCAGACTCAGACCCTTGCACGCCTGATGCTCCACCTGCTGCCACTTCGCCGCCAACTTCTGAAGAACCTGGACCTTTCACAGCTCCAGCGTCACCCTCCTCTTCTTCTGACACTGGTACTGCATCATTTTCACCACCATTACCTGCCTGTGTCGCAGCCTTACATCCCAAACCACCTCTTATTCCAGCTTCTGCTGCTGATGTCCAAGTCCACCTTGGACTCCCTTCTCTTCCTGCACCACCCACCTCTACTCCACCCCTACACCCTGGACTTTATTTGCCCGTAGTCCCCCCTGGAAGCACCACCCACCTCATCAACTGGCTGCCCTTCCTCGCTTCCGCAACGCTGGCCACCATTCGAGGCAAGGAGGAAGACCAACCACCTGTAAGAACAAGCTCCGTGGAAGGCATGAAGCGCTGCAGCAGCACACCCCCACACCCCTCCCATGATGGAAATCCCCAGGAGGCACTTATGGGGGATGGGGCTCCGGGGGCTGCTGCCTCAACCCCAGCTGCCCAGACCATGCCCCCAAGCTCTGAGCAGGCGTCAGCGAATGTGGGTGACATCCTGGTGGAGCTGCGGACGATGAACAGCCATCTCTCCGTCATCGCCCGAGCCCTGACGCAGCTCGTGTCGTCGCTGGCACCGCAGCAGGACGCGCGGGGCACCCCACCTCCTTAGTGCTGGGCTCTGTGCCGGCTCACCCTGCTCATAGGGGCTGGCGTTGGCTGGGGACAGCCCATGGTGGAGGCAGGGTGGAGGAAAGGGTCCCTACCCAACCCTGCCAGTTCGCTGTGTTCTCCGACACCGACCGCGTCTCCCCAGTGGGTTTTTCTGTTTGTTTATTTCCTCCTTGTAAATGGCTGCATATATTAAAAAATAGTTTTGTGGTCTTGTTAATAAAATTGTTTATATTTCTTGCATTCCTTTCAGATGTGCTCGCTCCCCTCCTCTCGCCCATTAACCACACGAGCATTGGTAGGAATCGGTGAGGTCTCGCACAGAGAATGCGGAGAATCTGAAGTGGTGAGAAGTTGCCCACGATAAAATGCTCAAGGAGGTGACAAAACCCCTCTGAGCAATGTGGGGGGACACAGACAGGAAAGAACACAATAAAACTCTGAAAAACTTTCGTATTTCTCTCCATCCACAGCTCTGTTTAATTTGGAGCCCGTCCTGGTGCACTAAGTCTCAGGGGTGATTGTAGTTACCGATGCAGGTAAGGGCCATGGTAGATTGTTCAAAATACAATGCGGGCAGTAATCTGAGTGGTACTTGGTCTGAACAGCTACCAAACAGCCTCATCAACCTCTTGTCCTCTGAGAGAGTGTGAACTGAAGGCAGCATAGCGCTTAGCTGCAATGTGTCTGTTTTATTTGTCGGTGGTGCCTGGGGTTCTTCAAAGGCAGAAATGGGCCAAGCTAATTTCCATCAATTAGCCAGGCACACACGGATAGATCCCGACATTTCACCATCTGTTCCCTATTGCCGAGCTGCAGTGGCTTGCCTAAAGGTGGTATTGAAGGCGTGAAACCTCGAACAATCCTCTTTGTGGAGGGCGAAAAGAGCAGGAATTGGGCATGAATCCAGAACTCCCCTTTCTGAGATGTGTGACCTGGTGAGCCCTGCCTGGACCAGAGCTGAAGGTTGAGATACGCTCGGTATTGTGGAGGAGCCCCAGGAAAGAGGACTCGCAGGTCTTGCAGAGCCATTTTGTTCATCTCAGCCGCAGTCTGCCCATAGAGCAAATAACCATCAGTCAAAATAAGATATTTTCCCAAAGGCGGGCCAAGCGCGGGGCCAGTGGAGGCTGAGCCAGGCTACGCGCCTGCTCTGTCTTTCATCCCAATGAATGAAAATGAAATAAATGCTCACGGCAAATGAGAGGAAAGAAAGGCCTCTGTGAAGTTGGGTATGATCTCACCTTAATTTAGCCGTGCAGCCCTCAGATATCAGGATCTGAGGCCATCTCTAGGAAAAACCCAGACAAACAGACAGATCGCTAGATAAGATTAAAGAGGAAGTATTCTGTCTATTTGCAAATATTTCTGTTACAGATGAGCCTAAGCCACAAAGACTGAATGAATATACAAACTTCCCCAAAGCTCAGGTGTATTTGAATTTGAGGTTTTGGTTACTGTATATATATTTATATATAAACCTATCCATATTTTTGTGTCTGTGCCTAAAAGACAAAGCAACTGCCCTGTTCAATCATAGGTTTTTTTCTAGGGCTGATCAGACTTTTTTTTGTCCGATGTGTTTGGCAGAAATGGTGAAAAGAAAGACATTTCATAGATGGTCTTCACTACCTTTTAGTATTACATGTTTCAACAAAATGAGATGAAAGGAGTGTCTTAACAACATTTTGGCTTTTGATTTGGTTATTGTAGTTTATGGGACTAAAAAAGTAAGAGTAAAAACCAGTTTATCTCTTTTCCTCTTTTCATTAGGAAATATAGGAAAGAAAGGGGAAAGATCTATAGTTAAAAAATATAAAAGGAATATTTTCATTTTTTCCCATCTTTCCCTCTTTCAATTTAACATAGTAGTGAAAAAATGACATATTCTCCCACTCTTGGTATGGTACAACTGATAAGGAGAAGTCAGCATAGTTTTACTCAACTTATCCTAGTTTTTTTGTGTAGTAACCTTTCATGGTCTACTATTGATGAAAATCTCAGCCGAGTTTTCTGGATCTGTGCAAGACACGCAGCCATATTTCTCTGTACAAATAACTTCAGAATATCCTACTGTGCAGGTGCTGATGCTTTGTCAACCAAGGTTAGAGCTGGCTATCTAAGGGATTTGGGAACATGGGGTGCAAATACAGAAGAAGCCTGAAAAGGTTGCCTATAGGATTAGATATTCAGCTGTGAAGGCAATGCTCTTCTTTCTTAAAGATGCCACGAATGTGATCCAGCTGGCAGGGAGGGGAAAGAGCTATTCCTGAGGCTCTTCCTAAAGGAACAAGATTTCTGTGGTCCCACAGCCAAAGATGCTAAACACCCTTGCAGTCTAGACTCCAAGATGTCTGGTCCTGTGCCATCCTGACAACAAAGCAGGACCAGAGCCTGTAGCCAGAACTAGCAACTTTCAGACTGGCTTTGGTAACCGCTGCTGGCTCTCACATGGGCGCAGCGTTGGCTCCAGAGCCAACAAGACAGACAGATGCTGTCTGTGGGTAGGGTCCGGCCGAAGCCATCACGTCAGCCCCGGACAACCCGAGCCAGCCTGAGCCCAGCCAACACTCTGCTCCAGGGTCTACTTCTGCAAATTTGTGTGCAGGGCTTGCATGCAGCCCTTGCTGAGCTCTGTTAGCAGTGCCTAAGCCATGTGGTTAAAACCCAGCTTAGGTATGTCTGGGCAGCCCCACCATGGCACAAAAGGGCTTCACTGCTATGCCAAGAGAGGTCCTGGCCATGGACATCTCATTCAATAAAGTGCATTATTCTCTACTTGATGAATTCAATAGACTCATGTCCCTTAGGAATTATTTTACTCCTTCAACTTGATTGAATAACTTAAGCACTGCAAGAAACGAGTGGTTGCTCTGCCTGCATCGCTTCGATAGCGAGAAGGCTCTGTCTCAGGTTTTGTGTGTTCTCCTTGGCTTTCGTCTGCAACCACCAAAATGTGGCTTGGTGCTGCCAGCCCCGCTGCTGCACACGTGGTACTCCGCCGGTTGAGAGCTGGAGGACAGCTCAGAAATAAAAGTCACCTAAAGCATCTGAAGCTGGCAGCAGAGCAGCTGAAGAAGGACAGAAACCCCGGTGCAGCTGGCACCATCCCTGCACTGTGTCCCCACGGTCTCCCAGCACCTGCAGAGATGGCGTGTGCAGGCTCCTCCGATCCAGCAGAGCCTCATAACCCATGGCAAAGAGTTCAAGAGACTTTCCTCTCTAAATTATTAATTTTTGTTCAGCTCAGAGAGCAAGGGGCTAAAAGTTATAGTGTCGTGGTGTGTGTTCAAAGTCCTGTGCAGAAATAACCTCACGGGCTCACGCTCCAGTCCCTGTTAAATTATTAAAAATCCCTGCTGGCCTTCTGTCCCTTGGGACATCTTCAGTCTCTCCTTCCTTCTCTTCTACAGCCTTGTTTTTTATGAAGGCAGCAATTTATAGGGTTCATTTTATAATTGACAGATGCTTCTTTAGATTTCAACTAAAAAAAAGCTGAAACACTCCAGATGAGCAAAACCTAAAGGCTGGAGGCCAGGTTGTTATTCTGAGAGTCACCATGGGTGATCATCACAGCCCCTTCTGGCACCCCCATCAAAATCCTAAACACACTGATCTCGTGTTTCACAGCCGCTTTATGAACAAATATTGAGGGTGGGTTTCAAGTCATCACACCTTAATTGTCTAAAACTTGTTTTTGTACAATCCTCTCCAGTCATGGGGAGGCAAGAGCTTTCAGCGTGTGATTCCTCCTAGCCTAAGAAAGGTATTTAAAATGAGTAGGAAGGCATTTGACTTCTGGCAGTGTCCATCCCTCTCCCCTGCCTACAGACAACTAGTTGAAGCCAAATGCTTGACTTCTAGATGGCTGGAGGTAGATGAAATGAATCCTCTGTTTGGTAATTGCAGTTCATTTCAAACTGGTGAAGCATCAATATATCACATTTGTTTGAGCCCTGATAGATGTGTGAGGAGCTGGAAGAGGTGAATGGAAGCTCAGGAGAATAGGACTGACAGTAAAATTGGAAACCCCTGCAAAATATCCAGCTTCGGCCCCAGGCCAGGAGTTATCCTGATCCAGGAGAGCACCCAGAGGGACACCCAGGTCATTCTCTTCTCCCACAGATTTAACTCCTCAGGATGTGGAACTGGAAGCTAAACGACTTCATGGGATTTGAGTGATGTACTCAGTGTCTGCTACTCCAGCAGGAATTATTTAGGGAGGCAGCAGGCTGTACAATATTGTATTAGACTGCAACTCAAGAAGGTGGGAGAAATCACAGGTTTGCCCAGGAGGAATAGGAAGCCGGGTGGTTTTTCGCTTTGTTTTCTCTACCACACATTGTTCTTCCAATATTTGTACACACATTCGCTGTAACGACACTCAAATCCCTCAGTAAAAATAATTTATAAAGAAGCATTGCTAGGGAATGCATTCCTTCACATTAGCCCAGCTGCAAGCTGGCAGCACGTGGAGCCTGGGAGCAAGCGAGCTCCCGGAGACAAGATAGTTATTCAGCACAGCTCTGCCTGGGAAGCACAAAGCAGGTACCCCCTGCCAGATGCCCCTCTGGACACCCATCTCTGCCCACAAAACCATACGGCCTGTGTGCCTCCAGCTTCCTCCCAGACCTTTCACTACAGCATTTTGCAGAGTCCTTTGGGTTTCTGTTCAATTTATTTCAGTCTGTGAGCAATTGGGCAGGACACCTGTGTCAAGATATTGGTTGCACCCATAACCACAAGCTGAGCCCGCAGCTGCCAGCTTGGTGAGAGATGCTCTTTGGATGTCCTGGGGCAGAAGACACCATGCCACCAGTGTGGGCAAGGATGCCCTGTGGCCACGGCTGTCCCCAGGGCACAGCAGTCATGCTGATACGTAGCCAGTGACTGAAGCTGCATACTTCATACCCGTGCCATGGGCTGGGAAACCCTCTGCTCACGTAACCCACAGGGTGCAAGAGAAATACAGTGTCTCCAGCCCCTGTTGGGTTTGGAGCCCACTGTGTCAGAGAAACACCGAGGCAGGCAGCACTGCTCCCGAATTTCACAGGAGCAGAACGAGCCTGAACACAGGGGTTTTCCCAGCCTGTGGCTGTGCCAGAAGACTTTGGTCTCACACCACTGCATGTGAGAGTTAAAAGGCACAATGTTTTGTCCTTGCTTGGATTCTTCTGGTCATCTTCCACAAGGAATTTTCTTTCCCCTTGACAGACACTCGAGCTCTGTTCTCAACTTAGACAAAAGGAGTTAGGCTGTAAGACACACGGCGGTTATTAATGGTCTTAAAGGAAGTAAAGGTGACATACTCTGGGACAGGTTTTCAGATGGTGTGAAGGGATGAAACTCTGTCCTTTCTCCTGGGTGTGCCAGGACCACTGCACTGAGCAGTGCTGTCCATCTGGATTGGATGGTTAGTCATCAGGTTGGATGAGGTTGGATGAGGCTTTGAGCAACCTGATCTAGTAGGAGGTGTCCCTGCCCATGGCCAGGGGGTTTGGAAATCGATGATCTTTAAGGTTCTTTCCAACCAAAACCATTTTATGATTCTATGATTCTGTGATCTGCCTCTCCATAATCCTGATTGCTCTCTGCACCCATTCATTTTACACTTAAATTGTACATTTTCAGAGCAAGGACTATGTTTTTGTTCTGTTATCGTGCAAAGTTTACCATGGAAGAGGATTTTAAACACCATAACAGCACAAGTAATTATTAATAGCAAGCGATATCACGAAACCGAAATCTTCCTCTCAACGAAGAGGAATTCAGTAATGTAGAAGTTGAAGACAGAAAAGTACACCACAACCTCTTGCTGGGTTTTGCTGCAGGCTATCTCTCTAAAATAAACTGGGCAGAAACGGTAACTTCTCACTACTGTTTTTGCTTGTGGAAGTGGTTCCCAGACACTTGCCATACATTGTAAAATGTCAACATCTGATTTGATCCACATCGTTCCCATCTATTACTCAGTCTGGATTTCCCATTTATCTTGAACTTTGGCTGAAATATCATTTTGTTCAGAGACAGATCTTTTTGGACCAGCCTTCGTGAAGAGCTTTACTGCTTATAACTGTCATTCAAAATATATTTTGAACAGAAAAATGTGGATGTGAACCAGCTGAAGCACTTAGTGATTCATGGTGATGGCAACAAATTGTTTTTGTCACAAAACATAAATAAGAGGCCCCTGAAAAAAGTCTGAAAAATGCCAAAGACTGTTTCTATTTCTTAATATTTATTTTATTAAAGATATTAAGCCCATGCCAGTAGTTCAAGAATTAATTGAAGCATCTTGTTTCCTCTGCATTCTGACTTTATCCATTTCCTCAAAATGTTTTGTCAGTATTTATTTTGAGTCAATATAAAATGACATTTATTCTCCCTGTCAAGAGAATCAAAACATCAGATACTCATGTGGCTCTGCTAGGAGAATGCACTGAATTCTTAGGTTAACTTGGCTATGTGGGACCTGAAATCCAGACCTCACCATTTCTTCCAGATTCTCCAAAGCAGTGAAAGCGATGGTCACACCAGTCCGGTGTCTGACAGTCCATGATATATGTCACCAGTGAAATGCTGCATGGCTCTATTCCCTAACTTTGGTTGGAAAGGGAACTCACAGTCCTTTAGGTGATATAAATTTCTGTGGGACTTTGAGCTTTGATTGACCAACCAGAGCAATTTGATCTGTTTCAGATGGGACCAGACTCCATGTGTTTTAGTAAATGGTGGTAGATGTTGGACTTTTCAAGCCATGCCAACTGACATGTGATAAAAGCTTCCAGGGGCTTATTCATTTCTTCCATATAAAATAAGGTAATTTGCACATTTTATGTTAATCCTATATTGACTATCACTCTTAGGAGGTAAGGATGTCGTTATTTTTTAAACACGCGGGGCTTTACTCAATCAGACTCATTTGTTTCCTCTGATGGAAGAAAAGGGCCTGAGGTGGAGAGAAGTTAAGAGCTGACTAGGAGGTTTTAACTGAAATAGTGGGATGAATGTGAGCCAAGGAAAATTTAGGCTGCACATCAGGAAAATTTTCCTAACAACGAGGTCTATTAGTACGTGGAATGGTCCCCCAAGGGAAAAGGGGGAAGCTGACTAGACAAAGCAATGAAGAACACATTGTAGGGAGCAACATTTAAACAGTTGGGGAATGGACCAAGTGACCTAAGTGCATTTTCCATCTCTAATGTCTCTGACTCAAGCATTACAAGGGTACACTGTAGAGTATATGACTCCTGTGCTCTGCCACATCAGTACTGCTTTGGGAAGACTTCCCACAAAGCCAGTCCTCAGGATGCAAAAGACACCAGGGCTCTGACCTCCAGGCATCTTTACTGGGGTCTACAAGATGTAGGATGCTCTTGGTGGGATCTCTGGTTACCTATGGCACTCACCTTGACTGGACCTTTTTCGTTCCTCAGCTTTACTTTTCTTTGCATTTTTTTCCTGACTTCTTCCTCTTGTTTAACAAAACTTTTCATGCTCAGAAACCACTAAGTTGCTATCACACTTTTCTCTAAGAGAATCAGTTGAAGTTTGCTTGGCCACAGCTTTAGGGACCAACCCAAGCTACACACAAACTCGACACAGAGGTGGATTTTCGGAGCATCTGGTGATGCCCATGTGACAGCTAACACATTAGCAGACACCCTGGATTCAACCAGGAGACTGTAGAGCAAAAAGCTAAACTTAAGATGCTTATTTTCCCTATTGAATTGGTCTGGACAAGTGAAGGAAGGGATGCGTGCTATCAATGGGTTTACTTCAAGTCAAAGTAAATGTGACTCTCTAGTAGTGAGAACAAGTTATTATTCTGATTCTTGAATCATGTATATTTAAACATCAGGGAGCTTCTGATGGAATTCCTCAAAAGTTTTTTGTAAATCTTCTTTAAAAAAAAAAGTTGATCCATGAGCAGCCAAAGTTTCTGCAGGAAGGGCCGGTTTCATCACATTTCTCAAGGAAAGTTCACCCAAAATTTTGAAGTGATTATATTCCAAATAGCATCTTTTGGCATTTTTTAAAAAGAAAAATAATGGATTATTTTGGGTTTTTTTTAAAATAAGATTTTATTTTCAAATTTTAATGAGAGTAAACCAAAAACCACTCCTGCTGTAACTTAAAATGAACTTTTTTGTTCTTTTCTTTTTTTTCAGAAAGATTGTTTAATATGCCCAGCTGCAGTGAATTTTGTGTCTGAGTATTTTTGTCAACTTTCAAGAAAAAAATCATCAAAATATCAACAATTCCATAGAAGAGGGCAATACATCCCTCTTTGGCTTATTTGTTGTCTGAGCAGGAATTGTTTGAAAATACAGGCAAGACAGTGGAGAGCCTTTTCTTCTGTGCCTGTGCTAAAAAACCTGTATTTATTCCCGGTTTAAATCTAGCCCTGAAAACACATGTTTTGGAAAAATAATAGGAATGTTATAGGACAAATTCAGCGTACTGTGAATAAGGGTGGAGGAGCTGTGTAAATTTCTGACAAAGATTTTGTTTGTGCAAGTTGGGTTGAATTTTTCTTTTCGGCAGCCTTCAGCAGTGTTTAGCTCTGTAGTCTCAATTTACATCGATTTCTTCTCTGGACTAGGTGTATGCATGAATGCATTGACATCTAACAACACAAGAGCAGCTTCATGGACGAAAGGGAGCGGACCAGCTCTATATTCAGTGAAAGCTGACTGCAGACCATAAAAAATAAGTATGTGAATGCGAAGAAGAGATGGCTGGAAAAGGCTTCTAGAAAAAGTGATGACATCTGCATGTTAAAGAAAAAAAAAACAACGAATCAATTAATAAGTAATGACTTTAGAAAATGCAGTGGGACAAGACAGGACAAATATCACTTACAGGGGGGAAAAGTGTCCATGTCAGTAACACCTCTTTCAACACCACTTTTGTTTTACCAGTTCCTGTCTAGCCGGGAACTAATTTCTTTACAGTTACTGAAGCACAGTAACCACAAATCAAACAGTAGGAAAATGATAACCTGCTGAACTCCACAGAGGCCTCTTGAGTGGGTTTGGTGACATCTGAACTATGCTTAGACAGTTGTGAAATGTCTAATGTGGGTCAGGCAATCAGGCTTTGCCCCTAAACTTGTCATTTTGTGAGACAAAGTAGGAATAAAAAAATTAAAAAAGCAAATATTCAGAAAAGTCAAAACGGTTAAAAGTGATTTATGAGCAAAAGTTGGATGTTTCTTGGAAGGTGACATTAGAAGCCTTTAATATATTACAAGAATATAAAGCAGGAGGGGGAGTATGAAGTGCGTGGAGAGACACCGTTCATGGGAGTTTTTCAAAGTTATGTTCCATTGGCTCAGGCTGCACCTTACTAAAATGAAACTTAACAGGCTAATAAATATAGCACTGCTGAGCAAAAAGAAGAAGAAATCATACTAAACTCTGATTATGCTGACATCAGCTGGCCTATAAATTATCGCCCAATAAAAACTATCAAGATGTGCACAAAAATATCCCAGATTTCCATTCTGGGAAGAAAAAACATCTTGGAGATATTCCAGCATAATATATATTTTTTTCTCATTGTGATCATGTAAAGGTCTATCCGTTTGGCCAGTTTCATCCCAGGACTTCTTTTACAGTGACTGTTCTCTAGAAGAAAATATCTATTTTTAGAAAGTTCTTTCCTGAGCATCTTTAGCGTCTGAAAATAATAATAAAAGCTTTGGCCCATAGCCTTAGCCAGTATAAATCTTTGCATTTGCACCAAAGTCAAGGTATCCAATCTAATTTACATTGGCTAAACATATTGCCCTGAGTTTCTTTGAATACTTCATTCATTGCTGTAGACAGCTATGGTGTAGACTTGCCATGGTTGTACTGATTTCTAGGAAGCTATGAAAATCTGTGCTGCCTGGAGATCTGTTGCTTCACAGCAAAGAAAATGATCTGGGAGGTTCTGGGTGTTTCTTGGAAATCCCAGGGGATCCCTGCTTCTATCACCTATTTCTTCATTTACCTTGCTTTAAAGTGGCAATTTCAGTGAACACGGAGGATTTGTCTCTACAGCAGCAATTATGCAATCATAGAATGTTTAGGGTCGGAAGGGACCTTAAAGACCATCTAGTCCAACCCCCCTGCCATGCGCAGGGACACCTCCCACTAGATCAGGTTGCTCAGAGCCCCATCCAACCTGACCTTGTGTGGGGACCTACAACCTCTCTGGGCAACCTGTTTGAGTGTTTCACCATCCTTGTCATAAAAACTTTCTTCCTTGTATTTAATCTGAATCTACCCTCTTTTAGTTGAAAACCATTGACGTTTGTCCTGTTGCTGCAGGCCCCGTTAAAAAGTCTGTCCTCATCTTTCTTATAAGCCCCCTTTAAATACTGAAAGACCATTAGTGGAGATACCTTCATAGCATAGCCTAGTAGATTCCTTTAGTTCAACTCATCAGGTTTTTGTCAGTGAACCGCTAATTCTAGGATCTATCAGTTCCCAAATTTAATAGTAAAAACAAAAAAAACCAAAAAAAACCCAAAAAACAAAAAAAAAAAACCAGATCATGAGAACTCAGGGTAGGATCTGTCCCATCTGAAGGATGCCCTCTCTGTACCACCCAAACCCTCCTGTCCCCAGTTTTGGTGATGACTGGGAGCAGAACTAGCTCAGACTGAGAGCGTGCCACCCACTGAGTCACTGGTGCTGCTTCCTGTTGGCACAGTCCTCCTTCGGCAGGAGCTACTCTTCTGCTGAACCTCCTTCACTTCTTCTTACAAGCAGAAAGCAGAAGTGATATGAGTCACCTCACAAGACCACCTGCTAAATTCTCCTGTGGTCTTGACCCAGATGCCACCTGCTAATAATGAATGTAAAGATACATGTCTTCAGGATATTGTTCAGAAGGAGAGACTCTTTCTTAAGGATTAATTTCCTGAGGAAAAGCAATAAATACAAAAAATATGAGTGCCTACTTCCCAGGAGTCCCCAAATTCTGAAATTTATTGTCTTTACCAAAGCCTAATCACTGCTGTTACTCATCTGTACTGAAGTAAAATCCATTTTAAGGAAGTAGACCAAATATTAAATATTTTTTATTTTGAACATGAGTTAAAGAATTATCAAATTTGTCTTTAACAACATGTATTGAGGCCCATTTTCTGTCTTATACAAGATCCTCCCAAACTTAGAAGACTAAGGAATCTTGTATTCTGGCTCCTATTTCCAGTGTTGCTCTAAACTTTTCTTAATATCATGAATTACTTGCTGAAGCAATGAGTGAAACCATACGAGGGTGACAGCCTGCACACTGGGGAAAGACAGCTGGCATCAGAACTTGGTAGCCTGTATTTGTCCATTGTTCTCATATTCATAGCTTCTTAAAAAAAAGATTCAGAAAGAAAATACTCACCTCTTCCACACTGCTGCAGCCCATGTAATGTGGGTCTGTCGAGCTGATGTGCCCCAGATCTCTGGGACTTAGGAGTGAACCTGGAATTTTTGTAGAAACAGTAATCTGAGAGGAAGCAAGAAGAAAAGTGGCTTTCATCTTTTATACTCATCAAGTGTGGGACAGCTTCCAAATCAATGAGTACATGTTATTCCCTGCCTTCAATTTTGTCCTGCTTTTTGAGTTACTACCACGAAATAACCAACTGAGACCCATAGATTTTAACAAACTAGTGTGAAAAACAATGTGGTCTTTGAAATCACTTTCGAATCTATCTGTGGGTTAAACACTAGAAGTTTCTTGCCTTTGAAAATCCTTAAGCAAAGACGCCTTTGCCCCTAAGGAATGACATTTTATTAATGTGCATGCTTGTGTATGTTAGCATGTGCATGAATATATGAATAAAAGCATAGACAACTATTATACAAGTGCTTCTCATAAAGACATAAGTTTATGGAATTAAAAACAGTAGCCCCAGTGTTGTGTCTCTGAACATGTAAAGTATGTCAGCATTTACTTGATGTGTACCGTTCAAGAACACATTTATCACCCAAAAGCATTCCTTATTTTACACTCTTACTTCCTCTACGTTATTTCAGGCAATCATAGTTCCATAGGCGTTTATTTTTAATTTTTGTTTAAGTGGTAAAAGAAAGAACAGAATCAGGATATATTGGCTGGTCGAAATGTCTTTACTTAGATCTTATGCAGATAAAACTCCTCAGGACTTCTGCCTGCAGAAAGACCACAAGAATTAGCCCTACAAATGCTTTCCTCACTTCCCAGAGGTAACTATATATCTTCTTTTATCTATTTGTTGCTAGGGTGACATGCTTGTACAGTTTGAAAGTACAACAGCACGGCCTTAGGGTGTCACTTTAAGATAACCACACACTCAGTTCTGTGTTTAGCTTCATTATTTTATTTTTAGTATATTCATAACAATGTGCTACTGAAAAATGCCTATTGTCAGCTCCAGGTGTGTTTGCCAACATTAAAGAGTATAATCACAATAAAAGAAAAGCCAGCAGCTATTCCACCTCCCACATGCCAAAATTAACAAGCCATAGTAAAAATTAAAATCAACAATGCTTTACTTCCCTTCCTCCCTTCTTCTCTAGATCCTCTACTTTCTCCCTCCCTCCCACAAACTATAGACTTTCCTTCCAAAAGTGGATAACCTGCAGCACGGATGTTCAGCTGATGCTACAAAACCATAATTTTGGCCTCATTTTCATACTATAGGCTCTCAATTGATGGTGTGCCCTAGGCATATCCTCTTTTCATACCCATAGAAATCCTGCAGCATGACTTCTGTATGGTCATCCGACAGAGGGAAACCCAAACCTTCACTCTTCCATGGATTTTAGAGACATGGAAATCTCTGCAATTATCTCTAAAGCCTACAGTACCTTTTGGGTTTCTACTCCTCTGATTCAGACCTGTATTTGAGATCTGGATTTTTCAGGAAAAAAGTGTTACCCAAATCTTCAGGTTTTCCAGTTAAGATGTTCCATCACGTGTCTTAAAAGCTAATTACATGTCACACTTTGCTTTCATGCTCTGTTTTATCTGGTTTGTATAGCCCCCACTCCCAGTCATTGTTTATTGTAATATTTTGCTGGTTACACTGGTGATTCCTCTGCTCTCTATTTTTCCTTCTCTGTGTGGGCACACTCGACTGTTTTCAAATGACTCATAATCTTGTCCTTCATAGGTCCTGCACTGTGAGGGGTCTTGATCCTTTAACCATTCTCCTGATCTAATGTTTAAACAATCCTCATGGTTCTTTCTTGAAATTTCTGCATCTTTTTCTACTTCAATGTGGAAGGCTGGAGACCAGACCCAGACACCAAAGTCCAAGACAACCCACAATATTTCTGCTGTTGCACATACCACAGTAAGTACCCTTTCTATTCTTTCTATTCATTTTGCTTATTTAAATCCAAACTCTGAATCTATTCTTTGTGTTGCATCGTGGTTAGCTCATGTTCAGATGATTCTCTGTGATTTCCAGATCTTCTCTGGAAGCAATGCCTGCTGAGACACATTAGTCCATGTTGTTTGATGCTTGTGTTCCTTGGACAGAATTTGTAAAACCCAACCACCCTCAGACCAAGCTAGCATCCAATCTGATTGCTTTTAATGTCTGCTTCCTACAGCGCTCTCCTGGATTGGTTGAAAACCTCCCTTTTTCACCTGAAATTTCCTTAGCTTCTTAACTGTATCTGCTCAGATATGCATGTCCCCAGGACCTGTCTCTAGCTGGATGTCAGTGAAAACTCAGTTATGTACACAGACCTCTAACCTCTACCTAAATCCCACAGGGAAGCTTTAAAAATTGGTAATCTTTCACTTTTTTCCTTTGCAAAAATCATGGCCTAGCCTTCACTCCCAGCCCCATCAGTTGATGGTGTGCATAGATGAGCTACATGAGCAGTGAATTGGGACAGTAAGTTGACAGTAGTGAATCTGGGAGGGTCCCATAATAGTTGCAGTTGCTTTGACATCCAAAGCAAGTCTACACATTCATCACATACCTAAAGGTTTCAATTCAGCTTCCTCTTTTCTGCATAGAGCTGCTGTAAGGCTGTTGGATGTGGGCAGAGAAATGTTCAAATGCCACCCAAGCAAGCGTCGGAGTCCTGTGGCTAGCTCTAAATGTCAGAGGAAACTGAAAAAGCCCATGTTTTAACTTATAATGGGCTGCACAGAGTTCTTGTCCTATGGATGTTGTGCCGGTTCAACCTTGCTGGACTAAACTCACAGCAGGGTCCACACATTGGCAGGAACAACCGGACCGGCAATATCAGTGAAGGTGGGAAAGCAGTTGCAATGTCCACAGCTTTCCTCTCTCAGCTAAGCAAATGGTTCGATCGTATTTAAGTCACCTGAAGCATGGCGCCCATGTGATCGAAGGCAGTTTGGCCCAGGCACTGTTAGGACATGCTGATTCCGTGCGTTTTCTCTGTAGCCTATTACCATCGGACCGCCCGGAGGGCTGGGATGCTAACCGCAGCTGCTGTTGATCCAAAGGAAGAGCAGTCCAGCCCTTGTTTGGATTCCCCTCCACTCTGCAAACTGTCGGGCTGGAGCATGAAAGTATGAACAAAATTCAGCAAAGCTGGACAAATCCCGTGAGGCCCTAAAAATGTCTTTATCTGAGAAGGCCGAGAGCTTTGCCATCTCCCACTGGCGTTCAGCCACCTGTGGTGAGCCAAGACAGGTGGTCTGCTGAGTTGGAATACGCACTAAGACAGTCTGGTCTGCCGGACGCGTTGGCATGAGCGATTCACTGAATGGTACTCTTCTCCATGCACATGAACGAGTCCAGTGCAATACAATGGGGTACTGTGCTGCTGAAGAAGTTGTTCTTCAGCTGAGACATTACACTCATAAAACTCAGCGGAGGTCCTGACCACTTTGTGGGCATTAAAGATCCCATGACTTCTAGCAATGACTTTGGTGTCCTGGCCCCGCTCCAATTTGGAACGCTTTGTCTCGTTGGACTCCCTATACAGCTCCTATTCAGGAATGTTGTCTTCACAAAGTCTACATTTTGATGAGCTCATGTTAAGCTGCCATTTCAAAGTAGATGCCAAAATGGAAAAAAAAAGGAATTGTAAAAACAATTAGTGATGATTACTGATAATTACCTACACATGGTTGGTGTATCAGACTCAGAAAAATATCTCAGAATGAAAAACGTCATGTAAATATAGGTCTCTGGCTGGAGTTTTGAAACACTCAGGGCTGCACGTATGGAATCACACGTATTTGATGTCAGAAAGAAGTGCTCTTCTGGTGCTTAAGATCTTAAATAGAGATCGTGCACTGGATAAGTTACCAATGACACTTGCAAGGCTATGAGACCCCTATGGAAAAGTCCACCCAACAAATTTGAATGTGGTACTTGAAGTAGCTCCCTTTGATAAATGGAGCTTTGGATCATGTTCTTCGCTGTAGGAGGAGATACCCACCATGCTTCCCTTCACCATTTGGAAGAGAAGGTCAGACACTGGCAAAACCAGGCCACTAAGTCTGCTAGAGGCGATTTAAATATGACACATCAAGATAACATTTGCTTTAAGCTTTTCATTTTCACAGCCTTACGCAGTGAGAGAGGCTTATGAAGTCTCCCATTTAAAGCCTGATTTGTGATTTATAGTGATTTATAACAACACTAAAACCTCCCACAAAAGACAAATTAATACTCAGATGCTTTTTCAGCACCTCCTTTGAGAAAAAGAGTTTTGAGCCCGTGCCAAGGAGTGGGAGGCAAGTATTTCTACTGAAACACAAATGGGTGGCAAACTCTGGAATAATATTTTGGCATGAAATATGCACTACATTTTTGGAGTCTTTTCTCTTTAAAGAGCCTGAACATTTCAATTTAACAAATGAAATGTTCCCTAATAAAATGTGTTGGTCAAGGGGAAAAAAAATCATTTAAGTTAAGGATAAGTCTCCTTAAATGTTTTTTGCACATTTGTGTTTAAAGCCCACTCCCTGGTCTGCCTCTGAGTTTGTGGTAGTTCCAAAATGCAGAGTACTTTTTTTGGCTCTAGACTTAATATTATATTACCATTAAAATTCCAACTAAATCCTCCAGGTTTGTAATTAGAACTATGGAGAGACCCAGGAGTTGAACACGAAGGATGCTGAACTTCAGCAGAGGAAATTACAGCACAATTTGATGCAAGCGGTGTTGGATGGAACTGAATGGAGCAAATCAGTGAAGCAGATGGGGAGGAAGAGTATGTCCAGAGATCATTTAACACACACCCGGGTGATATGAGCACTGCCAAGCAGCAATGCATAAGATTAAACTGGGACTCTAACAGATGCAAAAGGGAGTACGAAGAAAGACGGATGGATTCATTCTGTAGAAGATCAGTAAGTCAAATATTCTGATTGGAGTTTAAAAAAAAAAAGTAGGATTGTTTGATGATTAATTAGAGGAGAAACGTTATAAAATTTTGTGCTTTGAGGTATAAACTGGTAACCACAGAGGCCAGTAAATATGATTTTCCTTCTCCAGAACATTGCAAAATTGGATGACAGGGTCTTTACGTGGGCTCTCCCTCTCTCTCTGTCTCCTGGCTTTGGTCAAAACATTGGGTGTCTCAGACCTAGACACAAGCTGATGCTCAAATGCTCAAATGCTCAACTACAGCAAATTTTCTTTTTTGTCAAAAGGGATGAAAAACAAAACACAAGAAGAGAGGAGCCTGGACAAAATAAGAGCCCAGTTCTGTCCTCCCTGCTATGGAGTGCCTTTGGTGGGAATTCTGTCCCAGGGTGGATTGCAGGATTGACTTTTTGCTGATGACAGATGAAATTTTCTGTATATGTAACCAGGCTGCCAGGTGGTGTTGGCAGCAGTGAAGGCCAGACTGAGTATCTAAAATTTTTTCTTAAAATTACAAGATAAAATTGCTCAGGAAAAATAGCCCAGAAACCAAATACTTCCCATAGGTACTGTAGCCAATATTTCCCATTCATAAAGAGTGAATCTAATAATTAAATGGCATTAATTCAGGAAAAAAAAGTACTGGTAGTGAGTTGGCAGCTCTCTCATCATAAAGAAAACACTGAATGCCCCAGTGTCTTGGCCAGGAGCCCTCAGAATGGTTTCCAGTCGTCTCTGGCGGACAAATGTCTCCATAGGATGCCACTTGCCCCCTTTCTTCACTTCTCCCCATCTTGGTTTATTGTTGGTATCACACATTTTGCAGCTTCCACTCTGTGTGTAAGCCAGGCACAAGGGTAGCAATCCATATGACCATATGTCTCCATCTGAGTTAATTTTCTAGACTAGCTATCAATAGAGAATAAAACAAATGCTTCTAGAGGATGGTTGACCTCATATTAAAGTAAATGTTTAAAGCGGTTCAGATTAATTGTGCTGTAGCAAGTATCTATTCCCCCTCTTGGTTGAAGAAAGCTCTAAGACAGAAATATCTGCATTGTAGACATCGAAACCTTGGTGAGATGAGTCCCGTTTACAACACCGCTGCTAACTACATTTGTCGTTAATGATTACAGCACTGGGGATATCTCACAACTGTTATGCCATCTCCCACCGAGTATTCTTCAGGTCGGATGGGATGTGTTTGGGCTCCAAGGCTTGTCTTCAGTCCATAGGAACTTGGATTCAGGATCTGAAGACACAAAGGAGACCATTCTCCTCAACCTGGTGCTAGCCTAAGAAGGAGCACACACAGTCCACAGAGTAGGACCCTTCATAGGGTACAGAGGTATCCCACTCTCTTCTACTCTTGCTAAGAAACGAAGACTGATGTAAGGCTAGGAACAGAGGCTAGGACCACACCAGTACTTTTCAAAGAGCCAGGGAATGGGCACAAGCCCCAGCACATAACTGTCCAGACTGTTCAATTGTTAATGCATAATCCAGAATTACTATTGTCCAGGCCAACCAGCATTGTTCCAGGTGGTGTTCAGGTCTGGTTATTGGTGCAGATCACGGATCTTTCCCAAGAGACTGTTTGGATGTTGCCACCCTGCTCTGGAGGTGAGATGAACTATGCCATTGTGGGATGTTCCCTGGCCAATGGACTTGAGCTTTGGCCTGTTTTATTCATTCATAACAGCAGCTATAGAGACTTCACTCGGTAATTTTAAATCCTCTTCTGCTTCTTTTTGATCAAAGGACATGTAAAATGAAGTCTCACTGATGCATGAAATTAATGTCAGTTACAAGCAAAAGCATTCATGTGAGCACACTGTGTATCACACACGGGAATGAAGCTTGCTCATTTTATTTTTTAAATTCACCAAGAGATGCTAGAATAGAATAGAAAGAATAGAATAGAATAGAATAGAATAGAATAGAATAGAATAGAATAGAATAGAATAATAGACTATTTCAGTTGGAAGAGACCTACAATGACCATCTATTCCAACTACCTGACAGAAGTATGTTCTTCCCAGCACCCCTGTTCGCAGTTTTATCCAGTAAAATGACAATTAAAATAAGATAAGGTGAATAATGAAACAAAGCCACTTATGATGCTGTGATGAGGTATCTTTTGGTCACCTCCAAGCAACATCGGTAAAAATAATGTTGCTGACATGCAATGTATTGTATTCAGCTTGATGCAAAGCTGACGGGAGGGCATACAACTGGTTCTGAGTCAGGTCTGTGTCATGATCTTAAACTTAGTCCTGTTTTGACAAGTGGAAAGAGGTGGAGGTGGCAAACAATCCCTACAAAGCTCTTCTCTTGATGCTCCAAAAGGAGAGGGATAAATATTATGAAGCTATGAAATAAAGGGATTTGCCATAATAAGCAACAAAAACTAAAACCCTCATAGCTGAAAACCTTCAGGACCAAGTGACATTTATCTCCCGATTCAGACAGAAATGGCATGAAGGAAAGAGGTTGTTTTCTTTTGATGTTCTTTAGAAAACAGGTTGCGGTGCTGAACTGGTGATAGGAAGAAAGAGACAGACCTCACGCTTCAGGAGACAACACAGATGGTAGCAGAAACCTCAGCTAATCTATGTATCCCAAGAAGTTTTACCTTTACTGCTCTACATTATTCTGTAGGATGAATTGAGCGTGCACTGAAAGCAGAGTTTGGTTTCACATTTAAGAAGGGACTTGGGAAAGATTAGCAAATCCTATGCTTGCGAACATGATTTCGGGAGCTGGTAATATAACTGGAAGACAGCCACACACATTGCAGGGGAATAACCACAATATCATCATTGATGAAAGGGTGGCTTGATAAGAGGAAGCTGCAGACATCATCATCATTAATTAAACACTGAAACCGGAGAGAGGAGGGTTTTGTGGTTAAAGCGTTGGACTCCAGCTCAGGAGATCTGGGTTCCATTGCTGGCAGCATAAGCGTGGACAAGTGCCTTAACATCTCCTTTTACCAGGTCTCTATCTGTAAAACGGGAGCAAACCACGCTCCTTTCCTTTGCCTATTTAGAGGCTGATTTTTCTCCTGCACTAGCTTGCAGCAACCAGCAATGAGGAAGCCCCATGGCAGACGGAGGTTCCAGGTGCTAAAGCCATACAAACCAATAATAAGAAATAATGGTATTGCTGATAGAAAGCTTCTCTTCCTTGAAAATTAGTTTTCAATTCACTTCTCCTAAGGAAGAAATTCTATATTCTTACAGGCCAAAAAACTTTTTTTTTTTTTCCTATTCCAGTGCTCACAATGTGGGAGGTGAAAATAGAGTTCATAATGAGAACTTGATTCTGTGGGCTCCCGATGGGACCATACATGCTGCAGGATAAGTGTCCTGCCTTATAACAACTTTTCCTGCTACCACAGCTATAACTAAACTGGTAGAGCAGAATAAGAACAGGCACAATAAGTAACAAGGCTGTGTTTTAACTTTTTTTTTTTTTTTAAGGCCACTAAATGGATGAGAAAGTAATGTGGAGTTACATGAGTTACATCTGTGAAACCAACGTGAGACACTGTGCACTTCATGGATGGATTTAATGGAAAAGCTTTATTCCACATATTTTCTGGAATGTCTAAATCAAAGACTATTTTTCCCCAAGTGCCCTTCCTTTACAGTAATTTAATCTCTGTTTTAAACACCTCAAACACTTGGAGATTAATTTCTGCCATCTCAGGAAGCACGTTTCCTCTTCCCTTACAATTTTTCTCTCTTTTCCCCACCAAACTGGCCACTGAAACAGATAGAGCTTTGGTTGTGTGTGACCTTGCTTCATTTTATTGACCCTAAATATCTGAAGATAGTTCCTCAGCTGAAGAACCACATCTGTGTAATGCCTCCCTCTACTGGATTTATGCAGATGGCTAAGCCAGCTAGTAAATGGTTGTGGGTCACTGGTAGTGTTGGGAAAAGATGCATTTCTGTGCGTGTTCAAAAATGATAGCTGCTTTGCCTTGATTTTACAAGGATTAAAAGAATGTCGTGCATGCAGCTGGGCTAAACAATGGCTGAAGGGGATGTGATAACCATCTACACAAAGCTGTGAACATGCTGGAGTTTGCAGTTAAGCAGATTTTAAGTGATTAAATTAGGACAGGCTGAACTTTGCAGAGTCTGGGGCAAGTAAAACTTTTGAATATTTTTTGGAGGGAGTAGGGGATTTGTGAGAGCGGGTTGTCACAGTCACAGAGCTGGCCTTGCTTTGCAGTCTCCTTTTTTTCCCCACTTGTAATTTAAACCTTTGCTGCTTCCTTCTCCGCTTTGAATTCAATTAAAAGAACATGTGCTTTTGGCTACAGTCAAATCCACGATGCACAGTAAGGAGGGAAGAAAGTGTCATTTAAAAACCATGGAGGCACTTCACCATGGTATTGACTGTTCCGTTCACTGCAAGCGGTAAAAAATTCTGGCAAAAGACACAGATCATTGCAGATGTGAGCTCAGAACTGAGAGCATGCTTGTGGTCCACCTGTATGTAATAGTGTGGATCTCTAATTCCTGCTGAAACTCTGTGCCATACCACGATACTAGCACTTCCTAAATTTTTCTCTTCGTCTCTCCCTGCCCCTTCTTTTTTAATCACTCCCCTATGAGAACTCTATTCCACTTCTTCAAAATTCCTCTGTATTTGGAGGACCTGTCAATACGTTGGTAAAGCTCTGTACACCCTGCACAGTCAATGGGCTTGAGTTCTTCAAACTGTGCTTGTGCCGGGGAGGATTTTCCAGCTGGTTCTCACCAGCATCACCTGTGCACGCCTAAAGGGGAATGGGAATGTTGTCATTGTCATCAGAACTAGAGCAGAGTATCCACTGAGTAAAACTGAGCCATTTTTGTACACAACGACCTTCTGGAGCAGAATTGTTCTTCACAATTAGAGCAACCTGGGCTAGTGGGAGGTGTCCCTGTCCATGGCAGAGGGGTTGGAACTGGATGATCTTTAAGGTCCCCTCCAACCCAAACCGTTCTGTGATTCTGTGATTTTATGAAATGCAGAGGTGTGATTTGGTGCTGTTTTAGTAACTGGATAATGTTGAATCGTATCAACAACTGTATCAACATAGAGATCACAGGGAAATGACACTTTGCATGAAGCCGAATTATCCAGGATGCATCTGTCTGCATTAGTAATCTAAAGTGAGACCACAATGCAAAAGAAATGGGGAAAGAAGAAGGATTGTCATTTTGTGAGAGAGCTTAATAAAGATTACACTTGATCAAGAAAATACTTCTGTATATGATGATGCCCATAAAATACAAAACTACTCCCACGCAACAGGCATTTGTCAAAATCCTTTAAAAACAGCTTTCAGAACTTTGGGTGGTTAGGATTTCAACAAACAGGAAAACAAACTAGCGAGGGCTGCTGGTTACTGTGTTGGATTGGTAAAACAGAGCATTGACTGCCTGCAGCCACAATTCCCCCGTGTCTCACAGGCTGCAGAGAGCAAAGGGTTGCAGAAGTCGAAACCGCGGCAGGTCTGGGATCTCACTCTTGGTTTTCTCATTTCTGGGTCTGAACCATGTGCCCGAACAAAACAGATTTAGCACTTCACAGAGCCTGTCTGCAGCCTGGCCAGTCCAGCTTGTGTAATGTTGCAGGTCACTTTGAAATGCTGGTCGAGCAGTTTATCACAACACTTAAATAGTTTGAGCTACAGGCAAAACAAACAAAGAAATAAAAAAGTGGAATAAAAAAGGATAAGTTAGATTTTATAAATGTTTGTCAAATCATCTGCGAAGATGTCTTCCTTTGATTTCCGTCTCTGGCTATTTCAGGGAGTAGCCAGGGAGCCTGTGGGGGTATCCTTTTCGCTGCCTTACGTAATGTCCTTCCTTCAATCCGTTCGAAACACGTTCACACCCTCGCTGGATCTATCCTTCAGGCTGCGTAAGGAAATACATTTGAAGGACTGATGTCTTCCAAATACCTTTAGGGCCCATCTTCCCTTTTTTAGACTAAGAGGATCTAGGAAATGAAAATAACATTAACAAACGCAGCGTTGTTTGGCATTGCTATCTGTGTCTCACTGTCAGGAAGATGCTGTCAGATGATTTGAGCATCATCCAGTGCAGGGACATTCTGCTGGGATGGAGCTGGAGCAGAGGGAGAGGTGAGGATGTGGACTACAAGAGAAAAGGGAACAAAATGAGAGTTGATTTCTGTGTTTGTGAGAGATCGCTTTGTTAGTTCAATTTTATAAAATGCTTACTCTGTCTAGATTTATGAGCAAATGGTATCCTAATAAAAGTCACAGATGAAGAAATCATCTTGATGCTTCTATGGGCAAATCTTTGGATTTCTCTCTAGAAGTAACCTCCTCTTCATCTCACCAAAGCAGCTGCAGATGACAGCAACATCCAGGCTCTCGGTGAGGCTGCTCCCCAAGCTGCCCCTCTGCTTTGACCTTATTCCCAGCCTTTCTGTGCCAAGCCATCCTATTCCACAGAGCAGAAGGTTTCCTAAAATCTCAGAAAAGGTTGCCTTCCCTCACCCCAGCCACATTAAAAAACCCCTTAATTCCACTCTCCTGACAAATTAGGATTAAAAGATATGTTCAGAGTCTTGGAAGGTACCCTCCCCTGTCCCTTTGCTCTGTACATTGTCCATAATGCACGTTCATGGTGGACACCCTCCTTTGGACCATCAGTTCTTTGGGGAAAGGACTGCATTTTTAGGTATTTCTATGAATTACTTGTCACACGGTTGCAACAGAGGCCTTTTAGCATGGTATTGGCTCTCAATGGCAAATACCTTCACTGACACCTGAAACAACATGGGCTCTGCATATTCTGAGCTGTTCTTACCTCTGCTTTAGCTGCCTTTTACCTCCAATGCAATGTGAACCAACTGAGAATCATGGAATCATCGAATCCCAGAATGGTTTGGGGTGGAAGGGACCTAAGAGATCATCTAGTTCCAACCCCCCTGATGATTCAGATGAACTGAAATACTAAAATAGGCTTCAGAAAGCCTAGATACAGCAGAAGAATGTGCTTCCATGGATAGGTAATACAGATTATCTACATCATGGTTCTGCATAAAGAAATCTAGAACAAGACGTCTAGGCACAGAGGTAAGGCTGTTTGTAGCACTGGGAACTGAGGAATTAAGGTGAGTTCAAATCATGCTTAAATTGTGATATACTCACAGATAACACACTGACTCCCAAAACAAACAAACAAAAAAAATCCATTCAGTCTGAAAATAAAAGTAAGGTGGAAAATGTCTTTTTGCACTATAAACTTTCTCCAAAAGGGTTGTTTAGTGCCCCACTACCAAGCATGCAAATGAGATAATGAGACAGATATTGGTGTGCTTTTGGGGTGTGTGTGTGCTTGGTTTTTATCTAACTTTCTGGCATCTAGAGCTGAGCAAATGATGGAGTGTTGCAGAGCTTTTCCTTGTGCAAGTAACACTCATTTACTGTCAATGTCTGTTGCTTTATCTCATGTTTGCTGAGGTGGGCAAAACCAAGAGGAAAATTGGTGCAGCTGCTGGAAGAGCTTTGTTAGTGTTCACTCATGACTATAGGCATAGGCATCCTGGCTGTATCCAAAGAACATTGCAGCTTTCTCCTACCTAGAAGGCAAGAACTTCGTTACTCTAATTTAGGAACTTACATTTTGATTCCGTAATCCACAAGGTAGAATTGACCCTAGTTTGCTCTCCCAAGGCCCCCTTTCGGCACTGGAAGCTGCTCTAAGGTCTCCCCGGAGCCTTCTCCTCTCCATGCTGAACAGCTTCCCAATATGCCAAGGACACCTCCACGACAGAGATAGGTGATATGGGGCGGTTCTGCAAAAGTAAAGAAATGGTCGCTGGGATTTTCAAAGTCACCCCAATGGGTTTGACTCATAATTATTTCAGATTTCAGCAGGAATTAGGTACTTAACTCTTCCTCAAGAAAAATTCAAAAAATATGCTCATTGTGCTTTCTGGGCTAGTGTCAGGCCATTTAAATTAAGGGACATAAATAAGTGTAGTTGCTTTAGGTCGCCCTCAGAAGGCAGCTGATGTCCTGGTGGCCTCTTTTCTGCACTGACTGCGGGAGATATCTAAGCCGGTTAGACTCATCTGCCACCTAAGCTATGTGTGCAAAGCTGGGCAGGAAGAACTTGGACCTCTTTTTCTGTAAAATAACATCACTCCACCTTCCAGAGGCACAGTAATGATCTACAAGATGAAGTGCTGAGATCCTGGGGTGATGGAGAGTATGAAAACACACAAGGTAAAATTGCTATTTAGGACTGAGCTGGCTGAACCCACCTTCTCCTCATCTCCTGAGCTGCCTGGTATGCTGCTGTGTCAGCATCCTCAATGCTTTTTGACACGGACAGAGTCCTCGATGCTTTTTGACACCGGAGGGTTTGTTTTTTTTTTTGTGGCACTTTGCAGGATCCAGCTGCTGAGTTCCTGGCTGCTGTGGGGACAAGGATTATGGATTTAATACACCCTCATGCTTACCCCTGTGTAAATCAGAAGCAACTCCACTGATTTCTTTGGCATCCAGCCAATCCAGCTCCTAATGGAGCCATTCATAAGAATCCCACTAACTTTCCATGGGGGAGTGTGGATATGGCCCTTGCCTTGGGAGGTCGCAGTCAGCCCGGTGGGGTTATCCTGTGAACAGGAGGGAAGAATCAGCCCTCAGGCCTTTCCTTTCTAATTCTGAGCATGCTGCCAGCGCTTAACTGTGTTAATAATTAACCCGCAAGCCTGGAATTCCCTTCCCAGCCTGCATGGCAGGCACTACTGAGAAAAAAAAAAAAAAAAAAAAAAAAAAAAAAAAAAAAAAAAAATAAAAATAAAAAAAAAAAAAAAAAAAAAAAAAAAAAAAAGAAAAAAAAAAAAAAAAAAAAAAAAAAAAAAAAAAAAACAAAAAAAAAAAAAAAAAAAAAAAAAAAAAAAAAAAAAAAAAAAAAAAAAAAAGGCTGCAAAAATGTAGGAGACCTGAGCTGGCTGCCCATGGGTTTGTCTGAGAGCCCACGGAACGTTCTGGGGGATCTAAACAAAAGAGGAGGGTAATTTCCTGAAGAAACTTGCAGGAAATCATCTCCTCAGCACAATTTTTTTTTGTTGCAGGTGAGAAAAGGGGAAAGTTTTCATAACAACTGCATATTTGGTTTTTTTACTGTGCACAAAAATTAACCTCTTTGAGTAGGGTCACTCCATTGTTATTATTATTATTTTTAGATACATAGTTAAAGTCATGGTTAGCTTTATCCCCTCCTGTGTTATTGTTGTTATACCACATATTAATGTAGTGCTTCTGTAGCTGGGAGAAGTATGGTTGAATTACAGTAACACGCTACAAGCAGGAGGAAAGTGCTGTGGTTTGGCTGGTCCACTACTAGATATACACCAGCACATCTGGACAGGAGATCATGTGACAAGTAGGAAAGCCAGAAACATATCCTGGATACTATAAAAAATGGGTTCTGTTAAATTAAAAAGGCTTTAAATATTGGCTCAGCTGGTTTCTGTATAGCGTTTTTAGTAGTTTTGGAATGTGTTGCAAGATTTGTGATCATCAAGAACTTGATTAAATATCGCAAATCCATTGTGTTGCTAGTTTGTTCTCATGGGCTCCGTGCATCTTGCCAGTTCTCCTGTACTCATGTAACACAAGCCATGACTTCTGATTCTGGATGAGAACTTTGTGTCCTCAGAACAACTTCTGTGAAAAAAAAGAAAAAAAAGAAAAAAAAAAAAAGAAAAAAAGAAGAGAAACCAAACACACACAGCACCAACAAAAAATCTCTGCTTTTGCATAACATTTTGGACACTTCCAAGGCTATAGAAGGTTTTCAGCTGCTGTAGGATGCTAGACATGACTCCCTCTGGTTAAAAGGCAGCCTGTTGACTCATAGAAATGTTAATCCTCAGCCAGACTAGTTGCTAAATTTCACTCGTGTCTATTCACGACCTGCTATGAAATGCTGGTCTGCAAACACAGCTTCGTGGCTGTACATGCCATCCTACTTTCTTCCTGAATGACTTGAATACCCTGGGTAGTCTTCGGTTCAGGTCTGGACACAGGTCATGATCTTCTTCCTTTCTTGCACATGTAAGCAACAGTCTTACTGGAACAGATCGTGATTCTCCAAGGAGTAAATTACCAGCAATATTCATAAATTATTGCTGTGGTATCACAAAGAAAACCGTCATAGTATAAAGTAAATAAAGGGCTGGAAGAGATCTTAAGTGACCATTGTGTCCAAATTCATGCTGTGATACTAGCTCTCAGACTGTGCAGAGGAAAAATAGGAAACAGAGGAGCAGACAGCTTGGCTCAAGTGTGAACTCTGGGTAGACCTGAAGCACAAGAAGTACACAGGGAATATGAGACACTGGAACAGGTTTCCCAGGGAAGTTGTGGGTGCCTCATCCCTGGAGGTGTTAAAGACCAGGCTGGATGAGGCTTTGAGCAACCTGGGCTAGTGGGAGGTGTTCCTGCCCATGGCAGGGGGGTTAGGGCCTGGTGATCTTTAAGATCCTTTCCAACCCAAACCATTCTGTGGTTCTATGATTCTATAAGTGTATGAGAAGAGTAGAAACATGTTAGGAATAAAGTCAACAAGGCCAAAACACAAAATGGGATTAAAGTAGCAATAAACATACAGTGTATCAAAAATTATTCTATAGATACATCAGCAGTAAGAAGAGAACCAAGGAAAGCTGGCCTATTGCCCAATGGAGAGGAAGAACTATTGTCAGATGATGCTGTCAACAAAGATACGCTTAACACCTTTTCAATAAATTTTAATTTAAAGGTCTAAGATGATCAACATCATGAACAATGAGTTGGTTCATGATTTATTTATTCTCAGATTGGTTGAGACTGATGAACTCCAGTCTAGGATGCTGAGAATGCAGCTCTGCATCCCTTGAGTTTGGATGAGGAATGCACTTTTATAGAGGATCTCCTAATCAGCTCCATTTACTGTGCTCTGGTTTGCTTTCCAGACAGGCTTAGACTTCACAATGAAACTAAACAGGACAACACACTTTGGGAGTGTTAATTAGTAGTTGCTAATGGGTATAAAGTCCCTGGGATGAAACTAGAGCTGGTCTGAGGAAAAACTCACACAAGCAGAGTGTGGTCATTGGGACTTACTGTTTCTTGTGACTGACCTACTCCTATTGCATCACAACGCTTGCACAAACAGACACAGCCTGAAAGAGCAGGGTCAAGCAGCCTTACAAATGTTAGCAATTATCTCTGACAAGCCTCTGGCGGAAAGGTGAAAAACTGAAATTGGAAATAGTGTTCATTATAAAAAGAGAAGAATAGAGAAGCCAAGGAACCACAGGCCAGTCAGTTTGCATTTTAGCCCCAGAAAAAATTCTGGAATGAGCAAGCGAACAAATTATTACACCTGGAAAATACTAAGGAGATGAGTAGCAGACAGTAAGAGTTTGCCAAGAATAAACCAATCTAGTGTTCTTTCAAAACAGGAAAACAGGTCTTTTTGACTGGGGAAAGTCAAAGTGTTTCATAATCAATTCTGTTTCACTTACCATGCTTATAAGCAAACTAAAGACATAGTCCAGGTGAGATCAGTCTAGGTGTAAAACTGACCAAATTATTACATCTGTTGAGTGGGTAGGAATCTGCCAATATCAGAAGATATAGCTTGTCAAGAGATTTCCACAGAGGTCAGTACAGACCATGAAAGGAAGAGCAGATATATTAAATTTGCAGAGGACATAAAGCTGGGCAAAGGACTTACTGAAAGAATATCCAGCGCTACCATGACATTGTCCTTCTTGTCCTCTGCTGGGAATGGCCTCCCACCTGAGAGGCACTTCTCTCTCTGCCCCCCTCTCTTGTTTAGCACAAACTAGAGGTTCAAGGAGTCTTGTTTTTCTCCAGCCTTGGGATGGTGCCCAGAGAAGACCTCATAGTCCACAGGTTGTTGCCAAGGGAAAGAGTCATGACTTAATCATCCTGAAACCCTCATTCTGTCTGCAGGAGTACTTACATCACAGTGAAGTCCTAGGTCAATGAGCTTACATCATTTTTTTCTGATTCACAGAGGATTCAGTCCTGCTGTCATTAAATCAACAGCAGAGCTCCTGAGGGCTGTGAACAAAGAAGGTGCCAGTTGAACAAGATAAGGACTGGTGGTGCTCTGCCTTAGTCCTCAATGGGTTCATTTGAAATTAAATGAGTGGGACAGGGAAGGATGTGCCGACCAACACAACTATCTGCCAAGAGATTCCTACGTACAGGGTTATCTGGGACACTTCTGTTACACACTGCTTTGGGGAACCATCTCACACAGTGTGTACATTATGGTTTCTTTCAGAGAAGCTTGTGAGAATCATGAAGCTCCATATATTAGTCACCAAAATGATTAATAAGGACCTAAAGGTTCACATGCACATACTTCCATGTTAATGAAGCTCTCATGCTTTATGCATGAAGCAGAACACAAAGCTCCGGAAATAGTTCTCCTCAACGTTCTTTCCAATGCTCCCATTTTTTATGCTGTAATAGACATTGATTTATTTGAAATCAGCATAAAATATGTGCCAGCTCAATAAACCCCGAAGAGGTTCTCAGACTTCCTTGAGTGTCCTCATCAGGCAATAAATCACAGAAGCAATAAAGTATGTTAAATAGCTTAACCAATCATGAAGTGCAGAGCCATCAAATGACTCATTTAAATACTTGTAGGACATTAACCAAATAAAAGATACTGGAGTCTTTCAATATATATTTCTTTCTCACACTTATACAATAAGTATGAAGATAGGGCACTGGCATTCTAGGCCATACATAAAAAATTAATAATAAAAGTTATATTTCTTGTCTTTATAAATGAGAACTGCTATATTCTATATTTACTTAGCAGATATCTACTTAAGTACTTCACCTTGAACTGTAGTATTTGAAAGCTTAAAAATCTTGGCTATATTTATTTTTGCTACATCTCATGGAGGAAAGGAAGTAACTCTGTCATTTTCTTAAAATAGGGGAATTCCAGGACAGAGAGACTAAGTGTTAGATCAGTAAAGGAGCTACCATAAGCAGTTTTCAGGATCTACAGACAAAATTTAGATCCTCAAAAGCCTTAGTGTTAATCTAATGTTAGAGAGATCTATATTCTCTTCAGAAATGTAAGTTCTTTCATTTCAATCATGGGAAGCCAGGATAGCAGCCAGTTTGCAGGTTAAGACACCTAGATCTGGTCAGCTGGATCACTCTTTAGACCTCATTGACTCTGCCACCTAGATGTCCGTCAACTACACTGGGAGTTTAGAGATCAGCTTGCAGGTAGTCATCTACATGTACATGTCTTAGTCTGAACCCATATCACATCCCAGCAGACATCTTATCTTCTAGTATATCATCAAGTCCTTTGGGCTACAAACTGGATTGATGTGACAGCCCAATACCTGCATCTTGCCAGCTGAGTGACTCCCTCTGATTTACAGCTTTCTCAGGGGAGCCAACACCAGACCCATAACCCATCTGCGGGGGAAAGGACGGTGTCCAGAGTGATGACCTTCTTGTGGCTTTATGGGCACCTTTGAAGGTTGAGTCAAGTCGGCATGGGAGAATGAAGTAAAGCTGAAGTTCTGCCTCTCAGTGTGGCTGCTTAGGTTCTAGTGCCATTTTACATAGTCTGAAATGGGAATCTGAAGCTAAAACAGGCCTTTTGCTGCAGAAAAGTTCTACAGGATATTGAGATGCAGAGTTTCTCACTCCTGCTCTCCCTCAGGTTTATTACTCCCTTCGTTAGATTTATAATATATTTAAGAAATAATATATATACAAATATTTCTTGTGTACATTGTATGTATGTGTAATATAGAAAAAGAAAACATATCTATTCCTATATATATATGGGGCCAGAACTGGCAAGTAAGTGTACAAGATCATCTCCCACCTACCTTCCTGCTCCTGGATTCCCGAATTTCCTTTGCCTGGAGGTCCATTTAGCTCGTTGAAAACACGAGTCAGAGAATGAGCCTGACACTGGCACAGATGATCAGAGAGTTCGGGGTTGAGCGCAGATTTGAGGCATGAGCCAGCATGAGAGTGTAGATGTACTCAGGGAAGAGTATGGCTCGGCAGATAGGCAGCACTCTGCAGGAAAAAAAAAGAAAAAAACAAAACAAACCAACAGAAGGGTCTGGGTTGAAAGCCAAGGAGAGGATTCAACTGTTGAGCTTTCCACACTAACCCTGAGTGCACCAACCCAGGAGTAATTATATTAAAGGGGACCCTCTCCCATCATTTCTGGGATAGAGCAATGGTAAAGCTCATAATAAGCAGGTGAAAATAGAGGGATTTTTAATGGTGTACTCACTCACTGGCCCACAGACTGTTCAGCGGGGAATTTTTTTTTTTTTTAGAGGCCACAGCCTGTTCACTAATACACCTATTTTCCCAGGATTTTTGGATCTCATCTTAAGCCTGTTAACACCTCTGGCTTCTGTACAAACCCGCAACAATGATTTCCCCTGCTTAATTACATTTTTTGATGAAAAAATACTTATTTTTGTTCTAAACCTGCAGACTGATGATCTCCTGTGATGTTTTCTACTTCCCATCTTCTACAAAATGGAAAGCAATTGTCTCCTGTTTGGTTTCTCCAGAATACTCACATTTTTACAACCCTCTATGAGCTATCTCTTTTCCAGTCCATCTTTTTGCAGATACCATCTGATCATTACCGATCACTATTCTCTTCACCTTTGCTGATTCAGTCTTTTTTTTCTGTTGAGATGAGGTGACAATATCTGCACACAGTTTTCAAGAAATGAACCCAAGAAACATGCATATAGTAAAATAGTGATATTTTCNTGTGCCTTACTTCACCTTTGAAAATCAGGTTTTCAAATACGGAATTTAAGCCTCTTCCTTACCTAATCATTTCATATTTGCTTTTTGCAGAAGCAGAGTGCTTGGTTGGAGGCTCACCTGAGCAGAGGTGACTGCTCACTGCACATTTTGTATCCTATGACCTTAGGTAGGAGGATTGGCAATAAGAGCTGTAACACCTAGCTTGAACTAACCACTATCTTGGAAAGCTCCCAAATGTCTTCTGGGTATGTCCAACAGATGAGAGGATTACCTGGCACATGGGATGGAAGGGGGTAGTCATGTGGGAGAGGATGGAGATATGTTGGGGTAGCAGATCTTGAATACAAATTCAAGATCCGTTAAAAGTGCCCAGGAAGGGAGATGGAGAGATGTCATGTAGGGACCCTCTAATCTGTTCCTTACCCTGTACTCATTGCTCTTGTTCCACGGCTGCTTCTTTTGCTTCCCTCGCCACAAGCAAAGCCCCCTGCCCTTTCACAGCCACCCACAGGCAGCTGTATCCTCACTCCCTGTCAACTCTCACCCTGCCTAAATGACCTCCCATCTCAATCCCCCATCTGCCCAACCCCTTCAAACTCAAGAGAGGTGCTCTTTCACAGGATCTGATCAAAATTAAGTACAGCCATGATTTACTTAAGTGCAAGATGGTTGCTGTATCCACTAAGGTACACTTGCCCATCAACACTTCTCCCTAGAGTCTCTGACCTCAGTCACTCCCTTCCCAGCCCTGTTGCTGTCCCAGAGCTGCCCCTGGAATTCTTGCTGGGTTTGAAGCCATGTGCTCTACCCCAAAGGTGTCAGCATCCCTTCTTCCTCACCTCCAGGTCCTGAACCACTGTGTCTGATTAAACCATGCCTCTTACCCTGGATCTCTCTCTGGGAACAAAATCCTACTTCTGGTCATTGTGATGGTTTGGAAAGCCTGGTCATGACTACTCTTATAAAAAAACTTTCCAGAAGAGATGGAGGTAGGGGAAAAAAAAAAAGGAATGGGTCTGAAAGTAGGTCTACAGGAGCCTCAGGGCTAATCACTTTGCTGCAGGAGAAGCACATTGCCTGATGAGACCAATGGTAGTATCTCACAGTGGAACACAAAGAAACCTGGACCCTAGGCTCTGCTCTTGACCACCTCCTAAATTAAAGTAGGACCTTGGCCAAACTCCACCATCTCTGTGTTGTAGGTAGACTGGCTTAATGTTAGGAGTAGGTACCTACTAAGGGGTTCTTGCTGTTGGACTAGATGATTGTTGTAGGCCCTTCCAGATGAACTATTGTATTGTATTGTATTGTATTGTATTGTATTGTATTCTATTCTATTCTATCCTATCCTATCCTATCCTATCCTATCCTATTCTAAATGGTCCACGAAAAGGATGAAGACTTGATCCAAATTATCTGAAAATCAGTAGTCACTTCACCACCAATTCCAGTCATGTTGGCAAACCTCAACAGGCAAGGCAGTATTACTAATTCTTAGCTTGGGGAAAATTTCCTTGGCTCTCACCATTCTCCTGTCCTTCCAACTGCCTCTGAAGTTGTTGGCTGAAGAATTATTTTCTTCCAGACACAGTTTTCTCTCACTGTGTATGAGTGTACATGCTTGTGTGTATAGGGAACAGGGTGAGTTATTGCGGCTTGACTTCTTAGCCAGATTACCAGCTCCATTTGCACAATCATCATACATGTTTCCACAGGATTATAAAACTCACTGGTCATTCCAACTGCAGCTACACAATTTGGCATATTGACGGTTGACTCCTCCCCATCCTCAACCCTCCCTGAGACTGGCTTCATTCCACTGAAGTCAGTGGAATTGCAATAAAATAAAATCAATGTTCTGGCGCAAAAGAATCAAGCTCATCTGACAATATTTCTTTAACAATCCACTCATTTGGTACAGCTCAGAGTCTGGCAAGTGGCATCCTATAGATGGACTCGTTACTACCGTGATGTGACAAGCCAATATCCACTTCTGTCACGTTCTCGATAGCAGCAGTGGGACTTGACGTCTGTCTGTTTTTGGTTTTGATCTGATGTATGATAACAAGCCCAGAGGAAAAGAAAAATGTATAGTTAATGTAAGTATTACCTGAGCAAAATACTCATATACACAAGCGTGTGAGTACATATGCACAAACATAAACCCCAAACCCTGTTCAAACCACCATGTTCCTGCAGCAGATGAGATTTACCACCCACTCAAACCTCTGGGCATGAAAAAAAGCTCAGGAGAACCCCTTCCAAGCCGGGAGAGTGCAGGGTCCTGTCTGCTTTCCCTGCAGCCCTCGTCAACAAGAAAATCAGTGTAATAGTACTGAGAGATTTTAGCTGAGCAAACCAGCAGTGCTTCAGCATGGCTTTGTTGGATTTACCAACACCACGGCAATTTCCAAAAGGACTTCAAAACAATAGGATGAGCCTCGGGTCAATGTAGCTGATTTCTGATAGATTTTTTTTTTCTCTCCCCTTTCCAGGGGAGGAGCTGCAGAGGGAGCCAGTGACAAAGAGCCAAGGTCTTCAAGGTTTTCCCGGGAGTGTAATAAATGGAGGGAACAGTGAAGGGCAAGACTATATATCAGGACCCAAAAGGATGCACTGTCCACAGCAGCAGCTCTGAACCTTTAACAAGACATTTTTTTGAGCAAGTTTTTTGGAATTTTGGTGGGCTCTGACCTGCAGTTTTCACTTCCAAAATAACTTGACTTTTCTAAAGTGGTAATTTCATTTTCATGATAATGCTAAACTCAAGCCACATGTGCTTTAATTTAAAGCAGGACTCAGGCAGGGGACTCTGCCAAGAAACAGTAGAGAAACATGCTTATTCTACTAGTTTGCTTGAGGCATTCAGCATTTTTGAATGCCTAGGCAGAAATATACTTTTTAAATAAGCCAATCCCAGAGAGAGAGAGAGGGGAAGAGAGAGAGCAGAAGCGGGAAGGAGGGGTAGAAGAAGGTTGCAGTACATTTTTGCATTAGGCTTTTGTTGCATTGGCTGGTTAAATAAGAACTGATGAACTGGCAACAGAGCAAATATTATTTATTGCCTTCACTGGTTATTTTTTTTTTGACAGTGAAGGTGTTGTCCAGACCCCTCCTCTTTTTCAGACACAAACTGGCATGTTAGACTTCATCATGGCAAAGGCTATTAAATTGCTTTAAATATACACTTGGTTGCGCAGCTCTTTCTACTAATTAAATCCCAGGGAGAGATACATTTACAGTCCTTTTGGCGGCATTTTTAGGATTATTTTAAACTCTCCTGGGAGGCCCAGGAAAGTGACCTTGTCTTTATTTAGTGAGAGGAGAAGAGAGATAAAAACAAAGGAGAGAAGATACAGGAATGAGTGGACAGAGAGGAAGAGATTTTTTCCTCCTCCTCCAGAAAA
>VZTO01023883.1:1205-21804 GCA_013400615.1 Syrrhaptes paradoxus | reverse complement strand
TCTGTGTGATTCTGTGAAAACAAAAGATGTTATTTCTCTGATCAGTGAACTCTCTTGAAGCACAAATCCAGACCAGGTCCACAGAAAATACTATGTTCCCTTCTGCAGCTTATTCCACCATTAATGAGAACATCTGTGTCAGATTGACAGGGAATCCACACACCTCTGAAAAATGCTTTAAAGGGCTTCAGGAACACGGACAATGTGATCACCAGAACAGGAAAAATTTGGAACTACACTGAGAGTATGACTCAAAGAATCATCATAGAATCACAGAATGGTTTGGGTTGGAAGGGACCTTAAAGATCACCTAGTTCCAACCCCCTGCCATGGGCAGGGACACCTCCCACTAGCCCAGGTTGCTCAAAGCCTCATCCAGCCTGGCCTTGAACCCCTCCAGGGATGGGAATACATGTAACTGTGTGCTGTAGTTCCTAACCTGGTACCCTTACTACCTGTCATCACTTTTCCTTTACAAATTATGCTCTCACAAGAAAATGAGAAATTACTGAATGCAGTTAACAAGCTTATCCCAGAGTGAAGTTTGATCCTGCAAGAGAAAGTTGGCCTAGGAACTAGGAATACCTAGCAAATTTGTTCTTGCTCTAGCTCTGGGAGCAGGGGTTGTTCCAAGGCTGTGAGGTGGTGGCAGCAGTCGACTGTTTGTTTAATTTGATGAGAATATGGCCACATGTTGGCTTTTCTCTTTTTCCATCTGAATGTAAAAGTCTGAAAATTTGCAAAAGGTAATAGCTTTCATATATGTAGATGGGACTTAAAATGGTGATGCTAATATACCCATGTGTGCCATTTCAAAATACGTAGAGGGCCCTGTGTGCAAAAGCCAGCTAAGTTATAGAAAACTTAAAAGGAAAGTCTTTTAATAATTTTAAATCTAGAATTCAGCAGTTTAAGTTCTGACCTAAAGCAGAAATACAAATCACTCATACATTGCTTTTGGTACCTAATTTAAAATTTTTCCTAATTAACAGAAAGCGCTGGAAATTAAATAGTTTTTTTTTTAATTATTACTAAAAACACTGGGAAAAGTGGAAAATTATGTGAAATCTTTAGTAAGAGACCTTGTTGGAGGGCTTCTTTTTAGCAGAAGTAGTAAAGTAATCTGCTAGAGAAATCCTCTGATGAGACAAAAGGAAACTGAAATGACAAAGCATGTAGTGCCACCACAGAAATGCGGAGCATGTTTTTAAAAAGGGGATTTTTCTGGACTTCTTTTATGACTTCAAAGCCAGGGACCCATTTAACACAGGAGCAAAAAGTCTAACGCACTGGTAGCTGTCTGGTTTTTAGATGTATTTATTTTGCATTTACATCTGCAATCGTTTGAAAGCATGAAACAGAAAATCAGGTTGCAAAAATCATGCCTTCAGTGACTAGTACTTGTAAGAAAATCAGACAAGTTCTGACCACAGCTCCAAACTGCTAACGTGTGTGGCAGAGGAGAGGGGAGAAGGAAGCAGACAGGCAGCTACTGATTCAGACAGAGCACAAAATTCCAGCACAATTAAGAAAGAACGGGAGTGGTGGCAGAGAAGAAAGCTAACTGCACCGGGTGTGTTGAGATGGGGCAATATCAGGTTATCATATTGTAGTTAAGCCAGGAGCAGCTGCTGCCAGCAAAACCAAACCTAGCTTGCTCCTTGGCTAAAAACTTAACTATCAACATGCTTTAATTATGCATAAAAAGATACACAAAGCTAGCAGCTTTAAAGTACTCTTATTAATTGCACCAAATGTTAGTGAAAGATTGAATTATTCATAGTTAAAGTTCTTGGGTTTCTTGATTAAGGAAAATAAGGAGAATTTGATGTGAATATCTCATTTCACATAGCTTTCTCAGTTTGCCTAATCCAGGAAACAGGGATGTATTTTATATGTCAGATCTGCAGAAAATGCATGTATCTGCTAGTTCCTTAGCAACCTTCCAAGATATGCCTGCATCTACTCCCATAAACCCTGGAAATCATCTCCAGTGGGTTTCCATGGATCGGTGGATTTTGCCACACTAATAATACCATTCATGTGCAGTTAGAGTAAATAATTTTATTTACTTACAGGATCATTGCTGTGTTTTGGGATTTTTTGAAATGTGTCACTAAGAAAATAATATGTAAGCACATTTCCTTGAGAGCCCTCTATATGAATGAAGCGGGCTGTAAGCTGTAGTAGCTATATATGTGTTTTTTTAATAACTGGAAACAAATCATGCTCATTCAGAAGTGCAGCTGTATTAGTCATAGCCCTGGTCTTTTTTCCTCTCTGCTTTGTACTAGCAACCATTAGTACAAATTTCTGGAAGGGAAGATTTTAAAAAACCAATGTATCTTTATAGTTTGAGCATTTTCCTCTTCAAAAAGAGAAACCTTCACATTTCAGTTCTCCTTACAGGATATGTGCCTTAGATTTGTTGTTGTGATACAATTTATGAGCGATCTGAACCTTATCAAACAACCCCGTACTTTGCTAAATTGCATGTGGCAGTAGGCAGGAGGTAAGGGATGGCCCCGGTGAGTAGTTTTCACTCATGCGAGTAGTGGATACTGGCTGGAGCAGGGTCTAAGGGTCCCTTGCTTGAGACAGAGTTTTCAGGATTCAAATCAGGCTCAAAATTTTCACTGCCATCAGGAGTATGTGGGTCCGACCCAGTAGCTCATGTAGCACATATGAAAATCTTCCCTGAGTCAAGCTGAAGGGCTTCTGTTCAGCTGCTCCTGCATCTGCGCTTTATTGGTGATGTTTAGACACTGAGTGCATTCCGGTATTGTTACTGAGTGTACGCAATACACTTTCAGGAGTAGGAGCTCTATGGCTGTGGACTTCCTCACGTCTAGTAAAGTTGATGGAGTTAAGCAGATTTGTGGCAAGTGAAAATCTCATCTATTAATATACAGCTGACAAACGTGTCTTTTAAAGTCATTGGAAGCTTTATTGTTGCCTTCATGGAGTTGAATTCACACTAAATATCTTTTGTTTATTAAGGATGAGAAGAAAAGCATATTTGAGTTCAATTTTGTCTTACAAGCGAATGGTTAGTCATAGTGCTTTAAGTACTTAAAATATTTGAGTATGTTAAGACCTAGAAAGACTAAGCAAAAATGAAATAGTTCAGATGTATAATTACCTCTGTAAATAAGTATAGAGACTGTTTATAGAGACAGATATACTGTATTTTTTTAAAACACATACTTTAAATATAATATAGAGAGACATAGATATATGTATCAATTTATATACTCATACACAGGAATACATACAGCTTAAGTAATGTTTATGTGATGAATACTCTACCTGTCCTTTCACACATTTATGTAAGAAGGATGTAATTGTATTTAATGGCATGTAGATATGATCTGTAACTGCAAAATAGCTTTTAAATATTATAAAAATATAGTTTACCTTTTGTGTGTTAGTTTCTGTACAAGATAAAGATTTAGTTCAGGGTTGCCTAATTTATCAACTTGATGGTATTTAAAAACTTTTCTGTGACTAGGATTACAAGATGTGTCTGAGAGGAAAGAAATCTTCTGATGTGGTTTATAAGCAAGAGATGACAAAAAAATACAAATACAACTACCATTTCCTCGTATGATGATCCTGGGCTGGGCATGAAGTTGGATCTCCAGGAAACCTAATCATTGCAGCTCCTGAGAGCTCACTTCAACCAGATCTGCAATCCTACTGATCCTGTTCTCCACCTGAGCAGTTGCTTGATCACCTTTAGCCTAGCAGCTGCTTCAGAGGATTAAACTTCTTAAAATAAATGAAATCACAAATAACTGATACAGATAGGCTTGGGCAGCAAAGGACAAATATGAGGCATGCAAGAGTTTTCATGAGCTTTGATACATGGTGTGATTGTGCTCATGGTAAGGGCCACTGTCTCTCATGGCATTCTTTTCCCTTGCACTGCTGCTGAGAGCTTCTCAGCCAGGTAAGAGCATCTTTCCATTCAGCGCTGTGCCAACTGGTCCAGCATTGACTTCTTTGGCATGTCTGCACTGTGCAGTGATGTGGTGCAGAGCTGTTGGGGTTAAACCTGCCCTGAGCTCTTACGTCCGCACTGAATCGCAGTGTCATGCAGAGATACTGGCTTGAGTCCCATCAGCAGGATATTGCAATAGTGTTATTCCATGACCGAGCTGTCCACAATTCCCCACGAGCTCCGAGATCTCTTCTCTGTATTTTCTGTGTTTTTCACACATTTCTAATTTTTAATAATTTCAGCACAAAACTCCATTTTAGTTGTGACACAAGTAGACCTTGATGGGATATGCTAAATGCCTCAAAAATTTTAAAAAGTCCCATTCAGAAAAAAGATCAGAACTTTTGAAATACACTTTGGTACTTGTGCCACAGGCAAAAAATGAGAGCAACTGTAAGTTTTTAGATACAAGAACATATTTTCTTGCTCATAGACTACTGAGCATGGCTGACTCCTGGCCCATGACTCTCTCCAGTCCTACTGTAGGCAAGCAATAGCAACAAGAAAAACAACAGCTTATTACTATGTGCGGATTTACGGATGGTCTGAAATATAATGGGATCAATATACAATTCTTTTCTCAAAGACAAATTCAGGCAAGCTATTATTCTACTGTCAATGTCAAAGCACTAAATAAAGGAAAGAGTGACTGAGACAATCATGAGCAAATCCTGAGCTCCACACCAGTACTCAGAAAGGCATAAAATCTGGCAGAAGTGTGGCTGGCAATCCTGATACCACAAAGTAGACTCTTTGAATTAGAGTTTCTCCTGACTGCATTTTCACATTTTTTTTTTCAATGTTGCATTCAGACCAGAAAAGAGTCTTATTATGGAATTGCTGTTCCTAGTGACTCACTGGAGATCATTGCCTCTACTGATCATACGGTTTCAGGACATATACCCTCAGAAGTGGGTTTCAGCTAAGTGGAGCCATCCTGTGTGCTCTCACAGAAGTCAACCACAGTCTTGTGCTGTTGCGTAAGGGGAATTGATATAGGATTTATCGGCCAACTTTGCCCTGAATAGGGATAATCATTTGCTTCTTCAACTTCCATCTAGTGCTTTGGCAAGCAGGAAGCCTGCACTAGTGCCAAATCTGTAATTACTTTAGTAACAGCGATGACATGTATGCCTGTTCTGCATGATCCTATTTTGTTGCTTCTGTTGTTGGCTATGAACAACTCAGTACTTCAGATAATAGGAACTTCATCCCTGCATCTGTCTCTCAGCGGGGTGAGCTTTAACCTGGGCTTTGAGCAGGTTTTGAAGAGGAAAGGGAAAAATACATCAAAGCAACAAAAAGGAAAAATACACAAACAGGTACTGACTTGGTGGATATTGCAAAAAAAAACCTAAACCAAACAGCATGTGCTGTCTCAAGGACAATAAAGGCCACATTGCTGGGCTATGCACGTGCATGAGGACCATCACAAGGTGGAGGCCATCTTTGCTGCGAAAAGCTGCCAGTGCCTCAGTACACTCTTCATACACAGGGATTGTGCCACATGGCATAGTAATCATCAGTCCATAAGGGTCTGGCTTCTGCCATCGCGTTTTATACTATTTTATTCTATTCTTCGCCACTGAAACATTTAATAAATAGCTGAGATAACTAAAGCTTAACAACAGATTAGTCTTTTTTGCTGTCTCATAGGGACAGAATAGTGTACGCAATATGTAATTTTATTTTAAGAAGCTTTAATTTCTTTTGTGTCTGTATTTTATAAATGTGCACAGAATTAATTCATCTCCTGACAGAAGATCCTCAAATGAGGACTCCTACCTTTTTTGTATGTTTCATTACAATGTTATTACAATCTACAGAACTCCTTCATAATCCAATTCAGCTCACTGCTTTATTCTGATTTCCTGACGGGTTTGCTTCGCTGTTTGTGCATGTGTGCATACAGAAACATGGATACATACATAATGGAGCAAGCTAGCAAAAAATATTCATTCTCATGTAGAAAAAGGGTCGGTGACCTGTAGGAGCCATGGGTAAGCTGTTTAAAAGTCACTGTGGGTTTATCTCAAATATTTTCTCACCTGCTTTATTTGGTAGAATACACATTTTTAAATGACCAAGCAAGGAATACATGTCTTTTTTTTCTAAAACTTTTTTTCCTTTCTGTGCAGCAGCAGCTGCCTGCCATGTTATTGTTTTTTGTTCCTAGCAGGCTTTTTGGGTGTTCGCCAATGATTTTGTGTGGGGAGTGGGACGATTTGCATCTGAATGGTGAATGGCAAGGCTGGGGCCTGGGTGGCTCAGCCACACCAGGTGAGGTAGAACAGCAGCTTCCAGCTCACCTGGAGTCATTAATTCAATAAAAACTTAATTGCAATGAAAGTGAAAACCAAACTTCCATGTAACAGATGGCAAATTTTTAGTGTGATGGAAACTTAAAAGGATTTTTTTTTTAAATACCATTATGGTGCACCCTAAATGGTATACCAAATTCTCTCCTCTTAGTATATACTAAAGTGATTGCATATGTTATTTCTGTATACTGGCTCTGCTGTGCATTTTGATACATATTCCCTCAGTTTCAGATATTTGTGAGTTTTTAATCATAAATCTTTTCATCAACCACATAGTTTTCCTGGCAGATTATGTTTGTGGCTTGGTTCCTGGAGGAGTTGCAAGTCCTCTGTGTCCATCAGTCACTCCTCTTCTAGAAACTTTTGAACCTGGGAGTCAGGACGTCAGCCAAATTGCAGAGGAGCAGATGCCTTACAGAAAACTGAGGCTGGGTAGCAAAGAAAAAACCCTGCCAGCTGCTCTACCCAGAAGAAGCCATGGCAAGTTTAGCCCTTTCCCAAAGCATTTGACTGGCCCAGCAGCTGAGAAGCAAGGACCAGCTGGCCAGCCCGCATGCTGGGCAGTTTAGACAGATGACAGTCCACATGCATCCTCTGCTTAGCTGATGAAGTTGAGTGGAGGTAAGGAAAAAGAGAAAGAAAAATATGCTGAAGATGGGTATGAAACTCTATTCCTTAAGAGAGTTAGGCATGCATGTTCTTAGGGACAGATCTGGGCTTTTAATGGCCAGTTGTGTAGTGGAAATAGCCTTGAGAAACTGTGTTTCAGTAATTGCAGTGCTTGTAGAATAAACTTTTTCTTCATAAAGACAAATTTGGGGTACAGAATAGAATTTATGGGTAGTAGGATAATGTTAAAAAGATTGAACTGAAGGTTCCTTGCTATTGTGCAAGCTAGCAAAATGTTTTTAACAATTAGCTGTTCAAACATTAAGAAATTAGAAATGCATATGAATGCATATCTTGGAGGGATCGTGGTTTTTAAAAACATTGAGTATCCATGTGAGGAATCTGAGCTATTGAACTCAGTTCCTTCTGAAGCAGTGCTTCAGTGCTCAGCATCAACTGTTATAACCAATCCATGGTTTAAAGTATTTGAAACCAAGAATATTGTGCAGGCTAATTTTTTTTTTCAAAACTCACCTAGTCATTCCTAGTGCACTTTTGCATTATATTCCTTTCACTGACTCAGGTAATAGGTTAGGTTCTTTTCAAGAAGCCTAATGGTATCAGACTAAACAAAAATATGTTGTTCAGTAGGCAGAAGAAGAAAACCATTGCTGCTCTCGGTGACGGGTCTGATCTTACATCAGTTTAATGCTTCCCATTGAGCCAATGCATACAGAACATTTAATCAAAATTGAAGGTTTCCAGCTGGACAAACTCTGTTCAAAATACTGACAAAATACTGCATCATTTTCAGGACTGGACCCCTGATAGTAGGCCTAGGAAATCCTGGTCCTGATGTTGTCAGTAGGCAGACTTGATGTCCTCTATTGTATCAGGGGAAAAAAAGAAGGGAGGGGATGATTTATTTTACAAGATAGCAACTTCCCCACACACTCACACTCCATCTGCAGGTAATTAAAAGTTGCTGGTGTAGTTTATCACCCTAATAGTGAAGACAGACTTCCACCACAGACCTGAGTGGCAGTGCTGGCAGCAGATGGCACAGTCCTGGTGTATTTATCACCCTCCTGGGGATCCTTCTTGCCCCTGCCTTGCTGTGGCTCCAGGCACCTCTGGCAGCATGGGGACTCTGTACTGGCTATCAGATGAGATGCTCTGCTGTCTAAGAAACGGCAAATGTAGAGACATATTAGAGCAAAAACACATGTGGTGGCTTTGCTGCAAACTACATGCTAAATGATTTTGATGTGAATGTTTTACTGCCACGTACAATGAGAAAACTGGTGATATTCTGCATCTGTTCTCTCTGATGCAGTTCTTCTATTCTCCACAGAAGATGTCCCTCAAGAAAACCTCACACAGTAAGGTTTTATGTGCTACATAGCAGTCTTTCTGTTTCCCACTACCCTGCACTAAATTTAGGGAACATTGTTGGGTATTTCTGCTGGAGCAAATAAATCTGTCAGTATTTTAACTGGCGCTTGTTTTATATGCTGCAGTTAGCATTCCTTAAGCCTCTTTGTTTGATATTATATTTGGAAGCTCATTCGTAATTATAGGTGGGGCTGTAGGGCTCCTTATTATTTAGGCTACCCAGTGCATGGGATGGGCCCATTCTGAGCCTGAATCAAGGTTGTGTAATGAAGGAGACAGTTGTCTGAGGGACCCTTGCTCCATTGTTTGTCTGATAGATCAGACAAATATCTTCTACCCAGAATGAGAGGTTAGAATAAGGTCAGAAAAAATATGTCACGCTTAGAGATGTAAATGGCAGTGCTCTGCACTTGAAAAGATCCATAAAAACTAGATTGGGCACCCAGAATGAGATTGCACTTTAGATCTCTAGTCTTTCTGTGTCCCACTTCCTCATTTGTAAAACAGAGAATTAATTGTTATCTCACAAGGATATTGTGAAAAAAACACTGGGGTACAATAATGATGAAGGCACAGGAAAGACTGAAAAAAAAAATTGAAGATCTAGATAGGGTGCCAACTGTAGAGTTGGGGACCACACACTGAGTAATAAGGAGAGAGAGTATTGCAAAGTTACTCATTAAATGCGCACCATCCTGTCTGCTCTGGATAAGGTGAAATTCATTTGACAATAATAGTCTTTAATTACTCAGATGCTGTTGTAACATATAAAAACAGTGTGGCTGGATTAGATCTGCAGAGAAAATCAGAAATTCCTAATTTGTGAATGCTTTATTTTGCAACCCAAGTAATACTATTCTGGCACAGAGAGAGGGAGGGAGATAGGGCTGTTTGTAATAAAATGTAGGTTCTTATAATCATATGTATGGTTTCTAGTTTCTGTTCCCTCTGCAATACTCACAGGTTTATAAGTGGACAAAACAAGGAGAAATTAGCCTCTTGGTCATCTAAAATACTGTAAAAGGGAATGAAATTTTAGCCAGATCCTACATTTTTAATATGATAGGAATACATTTTAGAAACACCCCCAGCATCCCTTGAACAGTATCATTAGACATTTGATGTGAGCCATTATATATATTTTATTATGAATGATAATTTGTGTTACAGAACTACCTTGAGGCACTGACCAAAAGCCAGTCTCTATTCAGCAGGGCACTGTGTGGGTATACAACAGAGGGCAATCCTTTCTCCAAAGGACCTTGGAACTAAATAATACATATTCTGGGTTGGTAGAAAAGCAGCTGCTCAAATGTCTGTCATAATCCTGTGCTGTGCGGACAACAGGACGACTAATTCACTGCATATATCTCCACAGCACTGTGATGTGCAGCCCTGTTGGGCTAACTTGAACCCCAGAAGAACCACACACACTATTGAGGTACTTAGCCAGAGTTAATATCTTCAGCTTCCTAGATCCAGCTCAGCTGTGTAGGCAAAACTGAGCAGGAGTCATCAGGAGGCAACAGAGATGGGAAATTAGCATAGCCAGGAAGGTCAAGTCTAGTGAACCAGGCTTGCTGCTCCTGTATCAGCCTAAGGGATGTGGGATAGATAGGGAAGAGTGAAGAAAATGACAGTTGCCACTGGGATGGTGGGGCTGGTCTTGGTGTCCTGGAAATCCTGACTCTGCCCTCACTGGTGGCAGCAGTCTGGGTTTCCAGGGACTGGGAAAACAGGCTAATGAGGCAGCTACTGTGCTGGCTTGCTGCAGCCCACTGCCATGCTCGGCTGTTGCAGCCAGACCAGGAGGAAGCAGTCCAAGCAGAGAGCTGGTTTTTCATACTTGAGCTGGGTTCTTCAGCACTGGTTTTCCAAGCACCTCTGCAGAGCTGTGGATGGTGCCACAGCTGAGATACCAGCTGTATGTCATTACCCCTAGCCCAAATCTTTTCACCTGCATATGGCTCAAAGATTTGCTCAGTAAAACCTGTCTTGTGGCCCTGTTCATTCAAAGGGATAGTTCTTTAAGTATTCCCTACAGAGTGGAGATCTTGCAAACTGAAGCTGCCTCCCATGGCCCTAACTGAGGTATTTGTTTCTGTTTTGTTTTTATTAAGCAGCTTTACCCAGCAATCTTATTAATGTTCATGAAACTTTAACTGTAATGTATTTGTTTCTTCTTAAATGCTTTTTTGCAAAATGCTATTTTGTTTCTGCTGCTTGAAATTATATTTAGCAGTATCCGAGCTAAATTTATGCACACACATTTAAAGAAGGAGCCCTAGATATAATCCGTTCTTAACTGTGTGAAATATAGCAGTAATGGTATTTACAGAAAGAAAAGAAAAGTGATTTTGCCTTGCATTAGTTCCATCTTTGCAGTGTGTAGATAAGTACCATACCTTTGACAGTGTAACTACATTAGGTTTGCCTCAAAGCTAGCAGTCAGCAAGCCTACTGCACAACAGCCCTAACAGGTGTCTTGGAGAAGAGCTGCTGTTCCAGCAGGAGCTCTGCACGATTTTCAGCATATCATCTCCCGTGGCTCAGAATGGTCCGTGTGGAAGTAGGAGAGACAGAGCACGATGGGCACCACGCTGACTGTAACACCTGAGGAGTGTCGTATAGTTACCGTTATCAGAAGTCATGAGGGGAATATTAAAAGAGGGACTTGACCTTGCCCTATTCCTTCCCCTTCCAGGATTGTCTGAGGAAAGGAGAGAGTGCTCATTTGTTCTTTTCACCCACCCCCTTGACATGTGTTTTCTGTGTTAGAATGGAAGTAGCTAAAGGCAGAAATGCATCTAAAGGTGACTGAGAAAATGCTAAGGAAACAAAGACTTCTTAGAGTGTCATAACAGTAATGGTAACGAGAAAGGATGTGGTAACCTCTCAGAGAAGAGACTATTATTAAATGTAAACCAAGCAGGAATCTGGTGTGGGGCTGGCAGGTTTCTTCACTTAGCAAAAAATAAGCAAGCTGTTTGTTTTTAGTTTTTCCTACTGGATTCAAACAGCTTGGTAGCACAGACAGAAAAATGAAACCTAGTGCTGGCAAAATGGATGATGTTCTGCATGCCACTTGTGTGCTGGCAGTCATGATGCCTGGCTGCCAGGCTGGTTGTCTGCCTGTGGAGGACCCAGCCAAGCAGAATACCTTCCCAGCTGCCATAAGGAGCATGCACAGCCATGTGTCCCACTTGCACATGCAGCCCCCCTGCACTCAGCTGGGTCTTGCTGTTCAGGAGATACTGCAGAAGGTTGGAGTGACAGCAGAGGGGCTTGGGGGTTGTGGGTGAGGCGGGAGGTCTGGGAGATATAGCCTGCTTCACTGGGGGCCTCAGGCACATTGCCTTAGAGCTGACCAAAGTCTGAGCTGTCTGCTCACACAGCCTCTAAACTCCATGGGTGCTTTAAGTTACACTAACTGTCTCCAGATGCTGACAGATCATGCTTTGCTCATTGTTAGAAATGCCTCGGCTTTCCTGGCAAGCCCATACCTAACTCCACTGGGAAGTTAGGAATTGTAAGTTTTGCTAGTGAAGTGCCCCCAGAGGCCAGCGCAGTAGCTGTCTGTGAAACAGGTATAAGATGGGGACCTGTGAGCTGGGTCTGCAGGAGAGAACCATCCTCCCCAGCCAGTGCCCTGAGACATTGCCTTTGGCCCAAGGGTCCTTGAGTGCATTTCCATGGAGCAACATGTTCCTGACACCCTCTGTGTCCTGTGCCTGCCAGCATCACTATCAGGCTGCTGGCTTGGGCTCTTGGGAGCAGGGTGTGGGAGCTCATGTCCCCTTGGGCAGCAGGAGGAACCAACGCAAGGTCTCCTGCATCCTGGATGAGTGGTGTGATGATGGGTGACAGCATAAAGCCTCTGTGATGGCAACTGTGTGTTATAGAAAGAAAAGCCTGAACCTTGCTCTGTTTCTGAGGGAGGCTGTGAGCGTTCAGCAGAAAGAGCCACATGCTGGGGGATGGCAGCCGGAGGAGAGGGGATGCTGCCATGGAGAGCCAGAGGAGAGGGAGGGATTTAACTCCCACCTTTGTCCCCAGCACTTCTTGGGCTGAGTCTCTCGAGTGCAGACATCCCCTCTTCCATGTGCTTTTATTTCAGTGCCATTCTGGGGCATCTGAAATAAGGGGAAAGGTGTACTGCCTACTTGCAGGAATCTCACTTAGCTCTGAATTACACCTCGGTGAGATATCTGTTAGCTATGTGAACCTGCTTAAGGTAACTCTCCTGAGTACTACCAAGCCCATGCAGGGAGCCCAGGTGACTCACCGGGACTGGACTTGTCCCTGGGTCCAGGCTTCTACATGTGCGCTGCTGCTGGACCGCACCTTTGGGCATCTTAGTTCTTTTTTTGGATGTAGTGCTTATTTAACCTATTTCAGTTCACAGTTTATACAACGTGGGTAACTGTGTGTGTCCCTGTCCCAGGGGAGCCTTAGGGAAGGGAGTGAGTACACTTGGGTTTGTGGGCACAAGGGTCCTGTGGAAATAGGAGGCAGAGAGCAGAGTTACCACAGACAGATCAATAGGTTTCTGGCCTTTTTTTCTCAAAAAATACAACTTCCGCTTAACAATAGACAATATAGCTCACCAAGCAGATACTTTCCCCCTGAGAAAATGTAAAGCGATAAAAATAGCTGTCAAAAATATAAGGTCCAGATTGAGGTGAAATGCTTGCCAATGGCAGACAGGAGCAACTTTGCATACCTGAGTAGAACAATTTGGGATCCAGACCTTCCTTTGAAAGATTCCTTGTATGAGAGAGTTTTTTAAAATACACTGAGTCCAATTTGTCACTATTTCAAAGAGAAGAAGCTGGATTCCAGCACATTTTTTCAATAAAAGATCATATATAGTCAGCAAAATGATTATTTTTTTAATTGCTTTACATCATCTCTGGGGAAAGTATTTACCTCAAGAGCTATTTTGCCAGATGATGAGTAGTACTTGTACTTATTTTGGTTGTGTCCAAGCTGTAACTTGGCCTCATTTGCATCTACCGACTAAATGGTTTAATTAATTTTGCATTGTGCTTACTGACTAGTTTTAATTAGCAGTTAAATCAGTTCAGTTAACGAAAAAATGTAGGTGTTTACATGAATGCAAATCATGATGGGTTCTCAGGGCTTGATTCAAAAACAGTTCCACGCCATTGGTGCTGAATTTCTGCAGATTTTATTCAAGAATCATGTGCTTCTCCTCCCCCAACAACAAAGCATAGGGCTTTATGATTCATCAGCTGTCCCAGGCTTTCTTTTCTCTTTCCTTCTTTGCTGGATGTGGAGAATGAGGAATGGAGGCAGATAAACTGCATCTTAAATGCTTTGTTCTTAGGGCATGCACTCAATACTCATGCACAAAGGGGCAAGTAAGAGTGTCTTTGGCTTAGTGTATGCAACTATGTCTCCCTCCAGTGTCTGATTCCAGCCGTTATTACAGCTTGCGCTATTTTTAGCCGCTTATTTTTCTTTTGGCTGGGTGTTTGCTTACATCTGTCTGGGACAGAAGTCATAAGAAATGGATTTTATTAGAAGCAACTTTTGCATTGCACCGTCAGATGGATTCTGGTAATACAGGCACAATACTATGAACGTGTTATACATTCTTATTTCCATTGACATTGGTCTTGTGCATGTTCTGTGGAATTTATCTTGGAGAAGCCCTCCTTCTGGTGATGTTGGGACAGATGACAATGGCTACTTTATCTACCTCTTTTGAATGAGAGGAGCAGTATGACCTTACTTCCACTCAAAATTCACTCACAAAATGAAAGAAAATTTCCTGATTACTGGTATACAAGCTGTCATCTGCCTGTGCTTAAACATTTATGTTTGTCCAGTCTCCCGTGTGTTGTTATGTTGAGCTTTTCCCCACAGGGAGTAATAAAGTCTCTGTGCTGCATCCAGTCTTAAATGCAAGTTACAATAGACAAGGATAAATTTGTCCTGATACTCAAGTTACCTTACTCAGCTTTCCCAATAACCTTAGCCAAAAGGGAAGATCAGAGACAAGAAGATAGCTGGTGAGATCATCAAGAAATGACTTCATAAGCCCAAGCCTTTAATTTGAAGGAAGCTGGCAACCTACCCTCCTAGAAGAAGGTGTTATTCCGCTAGTAACTACAGATCAAAGTCAACAGGGGTAATTATTTGAGGAGTTAAGTAGGTAATCAGTTTGGGAAACAAAAAAGAAAGCCAAAAAAAAAAAAAACCCAAAACCCTCAGTCCTTGGAGCCTGAAGAAAAATTAGCTGGAATGCATGCTGTCTGTAGTTTTGTTCTAAAATTAAATTTAATTTAATAAATGTAATTTCATAAGCTATTCATCAGATGTCTTGTTGAGGGACCCTGTGCCAAGCTCATATGACACAACTCTCTTCCCAAGCCTCAGAAAGGGAATAACTCTTCAACGTTGTTCCGTGTGCTTTACCTATCCCATGGAATTGAAGCCCAGTCCCATCCTCATTCATGGGCACTCTGCCTGCAAATCCCCGAACAATGAGATTAAACTTTTCTTGTTAATTATTCCAGTCTCCAGTGCTGCCCATTTGACACTGTTTTGTAATGCTTATACTCACAAAAACCATGAAGAGAAAATGAGGTCATATAAAGGAAACCTATTTCTCTGCAATTTTGTGCAAGCGTGTCTCGCTCATCCCATGAACCCGACAAGGTAGCTGTGTTTGGGATATAGGTGAATGCTCAAGCAGGCAGTGGGCTGCCCTTCTGATGTGTCCTCCCCATGCTGACCACTTCTTCCTTTGATGCCATCCTGTTAGATGTTCTCCTGTGTCAGACATTTCGTAAATCAACAGGTGGCATAAGGCAGCAATGCCCACCCCATGCAGAGCCCACAGCTCCCTTCATGCTGATCTCGAAACATCAGGACTGTCAAGTCATTAAAAAAGCAAATTCATCTTTCAGACAAAAATTAAAAGCCAGGAGTTAGGGGGCCTAATTCTGGTCTTGGTTGTTTCAGCAGTCTGAGAAAAGAAATGTCATCCATTGGCTCTTAGTTTTTTTACAGATTTTCTATTTGTTTATTTAATTCGTGATTCAAGCGTCACGTGGATATATGAGGGAAATGTTGTTCCTTTATCTCTGCAAAATATAAATAAATGCTTTTTGGAGCTGTTGCTTTTTAAAATCGTGATTTCACACAGAGATTTGTAAAGAGCCTTGTGCTGCATAGTCGCATCTCCGAGCAGAAATGTATCACCTGGTACTTGGATTTTTTTGGTGTTACAATGCAAGCTTGTTGTCTAGACTATATCACATGAGGGCACTGCGTAGCATCATTTACAACTTATGCAGGAAGTTGAAAAGAAAGGCTCAGTCAACTTCCAAAGCTAGCGGAGCTTTAATAGGCCAGTCTTTCATTAAGTGAATTCCTAAACGTTGACCAAATTCTTTCAGATGTAGGCAGCTAATGGTTCAGGATGCATGTGATGCACTTGTCATTACACAGACTTTGATAAAAATCCTTGAAGCCGCTTTTTTTCCCAGAAAGTTCACACGAGTAGAGGGGAGGAAAAAAAAAGAGACTTCTCTTCAGTGGTTTCTTTCATGTCACAAGAAGGAGGGTCATGTGTTTTAGTTTAACTGATACATTCCAATAAAATTATTTTCAAAGGGACAGGACAAATAATGGGCATTTTACATATGGTGGCTGGTGCACATCAGATGGAGCCAATTTTCTCATACACAATATATTTGTTATTTTGTAAGCTGGTTATAATTCATTTTAAGACTCATTTTGTTTATTTTTATCTAATAAACTAATAGAATGGCCCAGGGAAGTCTTTATGGCTGGTAAAATTCTAATGAATTATTTCAGTTGCCANGCCTATTCAATTGGAAAAAAAAAATCTGAAAAACAAGTCCTCCAATCTGGGGCATGTTATATTTTTCGAAATCTAGATATCAAGATGACAACTAGAAGAGACTGATATCTCACTTATTTTACACTACATTTAAAATTACTTACATAGTTACTTGCAAATAATTCTCTATAATGCATATTTTTTTTGTTCCTGAGAGAAAAATACGCTACTACATTAAACCAGTGTACTTTAGACTTGACATTTGCATAGTCTGATAAAGTTGTCTTTCCTTTACAGAGTCCCTTAAAATGAGGTCCTCCTTGCTGTCTAGTCACTAGATATTTTCATTGGTGCCTTGATGCTTTGTCTCTCAAGTTAGTGCATTTATCACCTTCCTTGTCTTCTGAAAGGTGATATGACATCTTTGCCTCTTAACAGTGTGACAAAATGATAAACGAAGCATCCAGCTGGCCTTTGTATATCAGGGGATTGGGGAGGAGGAGGGAAGAAAGATGCAAAAGAAAAAAAACAACAGCAACAAAAAAAGTTAAGCATTCTGCTGCTTAATTATCAGCCAGAGCAGAGAAGCTTAATAGTCCAGCAATGGGTTGAAGGAGCTTCTCAGCATCACAGGAAACAGTATGCAATTAGTCAGGGTCAGAATGCCCAAGATCAGATTTGCTTAAGGCTAAAGAGAGACAGAGCAAGGCTATGGCAGTGTCACAGTCTGCAGCCCAGTTGTCTCCCTGCGGCAGGATGCCTTTTGCTTCAGTTTCTAATTAAACAACCAGGCAACCAAGCGTATCCACTCCTGGCTTGCTTGTGTATAACTTGTTTTGCATTCAAAGACTTGGAGTGCTTGGGAGAGTATTTACTAAAGCAGAGGATTAAACTACAAATAGAATTATTAAAAGTGGTAGATACAACAAATAGTTGTCATTACAATGAGNTGTGCAGCCCAGACTTTCCTCTCTGGTGCGATATAAGCACAAGTGTCTCTGACTGTGGTGGGTAACAGGAGCCTGGGAAGCAGGGGTAACAGCAGGGTGAGCGCAGAGTGACACTGCTTCTAGTGTAGCCTTCCAGGCCTGAAAACCTGCCCTTCCTGAGCTGGGTGTTGTATTTCTGTCTCTGTGTTGGAGATGTCCCCATGGACGTTTCCTTCATGGGTATGTCTAAGGATGTTTTGAACTCGTTTATACTTTTGACATCCCAAACATCCCATTGATAAAACTGTTTTTTGAGAACAAGTACTTCCTTTCATTTGTTCTAAACCTGATGCCTGTTGCTTTCAGTTGTGGTCCCCACTTTTTAGGCTATGGAAAATAATATGCACACACATATTATACGTATAACCTAACCTAAAAGTAAAATAATATATATTCATTTTCTTCATGACATTCATGATTTAGTGAACTTTGATCACATTCTACCATTTTAGGTGTCTCTTTCACAGGGAAAGTGTTGCAGATTACTTAGTATTTCCACATAAGGAGGCAATTTCATACTTCTGATTATCTCCACCGTTCTGATCTCTACCATTCCAAGTCTCCTGCATCCCTTCTGAGATGTCAGTTATCTAGAAGCAGACACAGTATTAGACACACACAGTTATATACAGTGACATATGGTTTTCTCATATGCATTATTTTGGACTTACCACCAAGGTATTCCATCTGCCATATTTTTACTCAGTCACTCAATACAATGACATCCTTCTGCAGCTGTTCACAGTCAGTTTGATGACCACAGATTTATATCAACACCAAACTTAGTCACTCCACTGTTGACCCTGTCTTCCAAATAATTCGTGACTAGGTTGAGTAACAGATGTTCCAGAATAGGTCCAATGGGATCCTGATGTGTTCCGCTCCTGCTTGTCCCACATAATGTGTTCATACTACTGAAACCCAATGCATTTTCTCTATGGATAAACCAAAATTAAACAATTCACTATAGAATATGTGAACTGCTCCTCACTGTCATAATGGTCTAACTTGCAAGTTGCTAGCCTTTGAACTATTATGCTAAATATTTTATATTTATTCATCTCGTACTGTGTCTGAGCTCATCCCTTTATACAGTCCACATATTTTGACTGGTGGTGACAGCTCTCCTCATAGTATGTTTGATGACTACTATCCATCTGGTTCTTCCAGAGCAACTGCCCTCAATTCTGAGAGGGGTTGGCTGGTACAATACCACTCAGTATACTTTCCTGATCCATTAATATCAGGCAATGTTCCTGGTGCCCAGTTTCTTCCTTGCCAAGCCTCAATGTGCATCTGCCATATGTTTATTGTCTGCTATTTCCACCAACATGTATCGCTATGCAAAACTCAGTGAAGATTAGTTGATTGGAGGGAGAAGGCAATGAAGGTGTTGAGAAGGAACTCGTCTAACGATCTTCCCATTTGGTATGAAAGGAAATAACAGCATTCTGGAGTATCTCGTGGCTCCAAAAGAAAAAAATATTACATCACCTGGGATATTTCCTGGAGACCAGTTTGTAGCACAGATGGTCAAGAGTACTGTCCTTCCATCAGACCTGTGTATCTCAGAATAGGTGGAAATGCAAACCTGCATTTCTTCAGCACAAGCAGAGGCGACAAAATCTTTTTAAGCCATAGCCACTACTACAGCTTTAAGGCTGGTTTGTGCTTCTGTCCACTCCTGATGTTTTGCACTGGTGTTCAGTATGTGTTTGGTTATCTGGTAACACTTTCTTCTGTACAAGAACAGTGATCATCTTCTTAATGGGGAGCATCATAATTTGAAGCATATTTATATTTGTGCTAAAAGACCACAGTTTCAAAGCATAATCTAAAAGTCTCAAAGTATAATCCAAAAGATGGTTATGTGAGAGATTATCCCTGACAGGATTTAGGAAAATGTCATGTATCAGACATACAGGCCAACAGTATGTAACAGGACTGCTGCCTCTGGCAGCTTAATTCTAACAGATTTCTAATCATGTGTATTTCAGGATGATAAGAGGCTTGCACAAATTCTCTTATAGCTTTTGAGGGCTCCTCCAGACCAGAATGAAAGGCACAGTTGGTTGTATTCCATATTTAAGAACTTTTTGTACGAGCAATCCTAAAATTTGCTGTGTTGGCCCTTTTACTCTTCAGAGATTACCAGGCAGATATAACAGAACTGTTTCCAATATGAGGTTTTCACAGATTTAACAAATTAGGTGCCACTGTATCCTTGCCCTCTTTTTTCCTCCTTCCTATTAACGCACTGTTTTCTGTCCACACTTTTGCAACCAGCACATTTGTCCTCCTCATATTTATTCTTCTTGCCTTCATAACCTATTGTCAGAAAAACATGGTTCTTGGGATTCCCTGGAGTTTTGATTGCCTTTCCTCCAAGGTATCACCAGGAAAAACAAACGTGAGTAAAGCTTCCTCACACAAAACTGATGCTTCATGCTGCCACTTCTTCTCATTTTCTTTGATTTTTCTCTTGATGTCACACACATACCACACACCAGAAGGAAGAAAGAGGATAAAAGAAAGAGGAGAAATCCCATTCTACCTGGAAGGTCTGTACACTAGACTCACCTAAAGAGAATGGTACAATTCAACAGCTCCTTGTGCTGCCAACATTACAAATGCTTCCAAAACCTTGCCAGGGGAGTGCTAACTTATCTTTCTTTGTTATGCAGCTTTCCAGGCAAGCTGAAGTGTTGCAGAATTGCTTATAAACTCTTAAGACTTGGCCTGTGAGCAACCTCTTTACCCAAACTTGCTAGTGAGCTGAATGGCTTAACTCAGCTCCCAAAGAAAGAGATAAAAGCCTTCGTAGAAGCCCATAGCATGGTTATTTATTGGAAAACCTTTAGCCTGGATTCCTTCCATTTTGTGGCTTTTTTGATCTGCTGTAGGTGGGCTTGGTCCTGTCCTTGTGGAAAACAGAGGCCAAACACTTCCGCTGTGCTTGCTGGCATGTGTTGCTTACGTTAGTGAAAGCAATATCTGCAATTTGCTTAGTCTGGGCCTCAGAACATAGGATTCACCAGCTCAAGCTACTGGTCGACCATGGTAATTTTCACATTTCTGGCAGTAACTGCTAGCAGATGCTTCTGAAACAGAAAAGGCAAACATAATGCATCTGGCCAAATGGGAAGTGGCATGCAATAGGAAGGAAAAGTATTTTCTGGCATTTGTTTTGATCAATGTATGCCTTGACACAAACAATGCAGTTGTCTTGCATTTAACAATAGTTATGTCTATGGTTTTGATAGAAGAGCTTGATATATTTTCCTGGAAGATAAAAATTGTCTGATCATCAGAAAGAGAAACATTTTGGAAATGGAGCATGAGATATGGTGAGCTCTTTAAAATCCCCTTCAATGACTGATGAGAGTTCATTGGAGAAAAAAAGATGTGTTTTGAATTTAAAAAACAATATTGATTCAATTTTTTT
>VZTO01023882.1:1657-24390 GCA_013400615.1 Syrrhaptes paradoxus | reverse complement strand
GTAAAAAAAAAAAAAGTAAAACATTAACTCAGTGGGGAGGTCACTTGATGTGTGAACACAGAAGAAATGTAAAAACGTAGATCAGGCTTTGGCAGAAGAGAAAGTGAGTTGTAATTTGCTAATTTTCATGATGTTTGAAAGCTCTTTTATGTAACTGGTAAGAGCTGCACTGTTCTTCATGACACTAATGTTTTCTAACTTAGCAGTGAAAACTGTATTTTTGGCTTTATCAATGTACTACAATACTGACTCTTTAGCCTTACAGGAGTGCAGGGACTGTTGATCCTTGGACTTGAATCGATTTGGATTTAGAATTAGGTTGTAAAATTTTGATTTATCCAATTTTATTTTCAGCCCCGTACATTAATCTACTTTCTTATCATTGCGTCTTTAATTTTTTTTTTAGGCGGTGATATGTCAAAGAATGTAAACCCATCTCAGTTGGCCAAACTGAACCAACAGATGGCAAAGATGATGGATCCAAGAGTTCTTCATCATATGGGTATGTGTTGGCCTTTTACAGCTTCAAGAGAGGGTTACCAATTGTGGTGCAGCATTTGAAATACAGAAATGAGGAAAGTGATGTGAGAATGTGTGCATTAGTGTTAAGTATTTCTAGGTTTTCTAACAAGAATCAGAAAGTTTAGCCTATGTGTAATTAATGCTTTGCACTTACCAGTGCTTAATCTAGTCTCTTTATTTGGATTCAGCTCTCAAAATGAGCAACTGGAGTGGTGTTTGAAATGGTAAAATGATGACTTGAAGTGTGACTGTGGTAAAGCAAATCTATTCCTAAAGTTCCCTTCCCTTCTTTTCTAAGCTTTGCTTCAAATAATTAAATTTGACAAGAGCAGCTTAAAGTAAAGATTCCCATACTGGAACCATACTAATTGCTAATGGTCATTCCTTCAAAATTTTTTCTTTTGTCTAGGTCTTAATGCACAGGTCATTTTAAAACCTACTTCAGGTCTGGTGTTTTGCAGTCCTTTCTGTAATTACTCACTCAGTTGTCCATTTTCGATAGCCATTTAAACCCGGTTTGACAGTCTTGGGCTTTTGCATTTGTATATTATTGAAATGGTGTGTGTGCGCGCTGTAATGAGGCCTCAGAAGCAAGATAGCTGTGCTTCAGAGTTAATTAGCACATCCATGTTCTCACTTCTTTTCTGCAGGTGGCATGGCAGGATTGCAGTCAATGATGAGACAGTTTCAACAAGGTGCTGCTGGGAATATGAAAGGCATGATGGGATTCAATAATATGTAAAGAAGCCTTATTAAAATGGACTTGGTTGACTCTTCATTGCAACTTCAGTGAAAGAATTTGCTTTCTTCCTTTTTACAGTGATGGGGGAGTGGTCTTTTGAAATCTTACTCAAGCTTCTCAGTTTCTACATCTAATTTCTGAAAACTATTTTTGCTTAAATTAGTTCCTCTCCACTAATACCTGATGGCACAAAGGGTAATTCAATTTAATAAAACAAAATCAGATGTAAAATTTTAATATTTAGAGACACTTTTTAATTGTTTACATCAAATGGCAGCCATTATATTTGTAAACAACCCTGAACTTTGGTTATAGTAACATAAAATGTCACAAATATACTGTAAAATAAAATCTAAGTGATTATAAACAAGGGAATGGCCTATTTCTTCGGTTCTTTCATAACTGCCCTTTATCGGTTTGTAATGATATTATTCCTTCATTTGATTTGTTTCTAATGGTGTCTGTAACTAATGTTTGATATAGATACTGGACGAATAATTCAGTATCTGAAAACTGATGTTGCTGCTCAGGTGCTCTCCTTGAAGCATTTTTAAAGGTGGATGTGCTGTGCTCAGGTTTGTACAAAACTTTGTTCTCCAGAATTCTTTCCCTATACATAGAAGTGACTAAAAACATGCAGGTATGCATATATCAGTGTGTCATATACTGAAGGTAATCCTCATACCAGGCTGTCAGTTAATCAGCTCTTTTGTTATGGAGATACTTTCTAATACATAGTAGATGGGATTCTGCGCTGATATTGAACTTAGAATAAAACAGACGGCTTTACCTAGCAGACTGTATTGCCCCAATGCAGCATTAATCTGATCTTAATTTTCTATGGCATTTCTTTTAATATTTCATTTACAGTGTTGGTCTTAAATGGAATCTACAGAATGGAATCTACAGGCATGCTTCAGAAACTAGGTAGACCAGATCGATCTTGAAATCCAACATGCATCTTGGCAGATATGGTGAGGTCTTTCACCCTTAAAGAAAGAGGGTATGTTATGAATTTATTCCAATATACTGCAGGGTGCTTGGGTTGTAAATGGACACCCATCTCTGTTGCTTAGATAAGATAAAAATTAAATGCAGTAATTAAAACAAGTGTGTCCCTCTGTCAGACAGTTCTTTNGTGTGTGTGCGCGCTGTAATGAGGCCTCAGAAGCAAGATAGCTGTGCTTCAGAGTTAATTAGCACATCCATGTTCTCACTTCTTTTCTGCAGGTGGCATGGCAGGATTGCAGTCAATGATGAGACAGTTTCAACAAGGTGCTGCTGGGAATATGAAAGGCATGATGGGATTCAATAATATGTAAAGAAGCCTTATTAAAATGGACTTGGTTGACTCTTCATTGCAACTTCAGTGAAAGAATTTGCTTTCTTCCTTTTTACAGTGATGGGGGAGTGGTCTTTTGAAATCTTACTCAAGCTTCTCAGTTTCTACATCTAATTTCTGAAAACTATTTTTGCTTAAATTAGTTCCTCTCCACTAATACCTGATGGCACAAAGGGTAATTCAATTTAATAAAACAAAATCAGATGTAAAATTTTAATATTTAGAGACACTTTTTAATTGTTTACATCAAATGGCAGCCATTATATTTGTAAACAACCCTGAACTTTGGTTATAGTAACATAAAATGTCACAAATATACTGTAAAATAAAATCTAAGTGATTATAAACAAGGGAATGGCCTATTTCTTCGGTTCTTTCATAACTGCCCTTTATCGGTTTGTAATGATATTATTCCTTCATTTGATTTGTTTCTAATGGTGTCTGTAACTAATGTTTGATATAGATACTGGACGAATAATTCAGTATCTGAAAACTGATGTTGCTGCTCAGGTGCTCTCCTTGAAGCATTTTTAAAGGTGGATGTGCTGTGCTCAGGTTTGTACAAAACTTTGTTCTCCAGAATTCTTTCCCTATACATAGAAGTGACTAAAAACATGCAGGTATGCATATATCAGTGTGTCATATACTGAAGGTAATCCTCATACCAGGCTGTCAGTTAATCAGCTCTTTTGTTATGGAGATACTTTCTAATACATAGTAGATGGGATTCTGCGCTGATATTGAACTTAGAATAAAACAGACGGCTTTACCTAGCAGACTGTATTGCCCCAATGCAGCATTAATCTGATCTTAATTTTCTATGGCATTTCTTTTAATATTTCATTTACAGTGTTGGTCTTAAATGGAATCTACAGAATGGAATCTACAGGCATGCTTCAGAAACTAGGTAGACCAGATCGATCTTGAAATCCAACATGCATCTTGGCAGATATGGTGAGGTCTTTCACCCTTAAAGAAAGAGGGTATGTTATGAATTTATTCCAATATACTGCAGGGTGCTTGGGTTGTAAATGGACACCCATCTCTGTTGCTTAGATAAGATAAAAATTAAATGCAGTAATTAAAACAAGTGTATCCCTCTGTCAGCCAGTTCTTTGAGAAGGTGACAGCTGACACAGTGAATAACTCATATAGGCAACTATACTGTTGTGCTAATAAAACATACACTGTAACTTAGCTTATAATGTGGAACTACCTTCTATGCTGTTAGTGGTACATATATTCAATGTATAGAAGATGCAGAAAAATCTTCAGATATGCCATTTACATGCAGCACTGCATTTTATGTATAGCATTAGTTTGTAAAAGGAACAGCTAACTTGGATCTTAGTATTTTAAATGTAACAAAGGAGTGAGTACTTGCCTATCACCAGCTTGTGGAGGAGCAGTCCTTGGGATCCAAGTGGTCTGCATTTACTACAGGAGGTTATCTTTGTTATAGTATTTTTAGTTCTTGAGCAGTACAAACCAATGCAATATCTGAAACCATGCAGCAAAGAGTAGCATGGAATGCAGTCTGTAGGGGGGAGTGGATAGTTAAGTTGAATGCTTTTCATAGAAATCAGACATGAATAGCCATATTGAGGATGAACAGTGAAGCACTGTGCTTCTGGACAGGCTCAGTCAGACTGTTAAATTACTAATAATTAACTCCTCCTATTTTTACTTCATTGTGCAGGTTTAGTTTTAGTCTTCAGTTTATCGTTTCCAAACTACTCCTGTTGCTACAAGACAGGAAGAGAGCTGTCACTAGCTGTGTGAGTTGGCAGAGGCAAGGGCAAGTTCAGCAAGCATTTTCTTTAAAGTATAAGGTGTGTCAATTGTTATTCCTAAAGTATATGCTGGAATAAACAAATAGTAGTATATTGCTCTTACCTTAATGTGCCAGGTAGAAAAGACTTTGGGACCTGCTTGGAACTATCTGAAGTTTGGAAGAAAAATAAAAAAGAGATTCATGTTGAAGGTGCTTAAAAACTTCAGGGAGCACTTTATAGGAGCACTTACAAAATTATCTTGTAGCTTTATAGAACAACACTTTTAGGGAGTGTGGGCAATGATTTTTTTAATGTTTGGATCCTGCAGAGCACAATGTGTAGGGAAAAAATGCTAAAGTTGTTGGAGGAGGACAAAAGCTATTATGTTCCATATGTTCTCTTGGTTTGGTATTCTGAATTGGACATATAATTGCATCAAGCCAGGAGAGGCCATGTAAAATACTGCCAGCAAATGCCATGAGTAACAATTCTCCCAATGCCATTTTCTTGCATTAGGTGGCTTGTACTCACCCTCTACAGGATCTTACCATATTCTGCAGAAAACTTTTCTCAGGCACACAAGAATCCTGAAAAATTAAAGGCAAACTTAACTGGAAATAATTAGAAGATTGAGGGCTGTCTTTCTGTGTATATCTTGGTAAAAGCTGTTGCTGCTGCTCAGACAAGTTTGCTGTTTTGTTGTCTGGATGCATGGCTAAATGAAGTTTGTTGAGAACTTGAAAGTTAAGTAATGACAGATTTAGGTAATTGTAGTGCTCGAGAAGGCCAGTAGAAGGAGCCAATGGACAAGAGAGTAACGTACAAAATAAGCTCAACTCTTGTTTCTGTTTCAGAAGTGCACCAGTATTTTAAAATCGGCAACATCCAACAATTATCCTGATCTTTGGTTACAATATGTCAATAAGCTTCGACATCCAGCACACTAATATAGAAATTGTATGTTTTACTTTTTTGGAAGATGGTGGTTGGTCTGTAAAAGTGGAAGACCTTCAGCAGCTGTGGAATAATGATGTATTGTTGGTGCATGCTTTATCATTTTGCGGCCTTTTTAAGTAAAATCCTACCCATAGAACTAGAGCAACAAGTTTAATGGAATTTTTTTACTCCTTCAACAAAGAGGAGGACCTTTGCAGTTCAAATATAAATATCCTCTTACTGCAGCTCAGGCAAATGATGGATATAGTTCATGGCAGCTATTCTTAAGCCTCTCTGCTGAGTAGCCTAATAAGAGGAAACAGTTATGGTCAACAGACAGCTGTGAATTAACTATTGGCACACACAAGTAGCCATGGAAAGGCACAGGCATGGTTTTATTTGTTAACAGTCTTTACCTTTCATCAGGACTTTCAATATTGGCACTTGCTAAATCTATCAAACCTAAGTTGCAAGTACTAATTGTTCTGGGAGGTGGAAGATTAACCTCAGTATTACTGCACAGCTGCTGTAATCACAGAGGCAAAGGAGGCCAAGCTGTCTCATTGATGATTTAATGCTGTTCCTTAAGAGCTGCTACCATATTTCAACCAGTTCTTACTAAGCAGAATGTAGACTACTAAGGGTAAGAGGTATTTATGTGCCCTTACATTTGTTTGTTTCTTCGCAATACTGCTTTAACAATCAAAGCAGATGCTGTCCTCTCTGATCTAAAATAGTAGTCTAATCTTTAATTACAGAAGTACATTAATCACATTTCAACAGTATATTCCATGTGTCAGTCCTTTTCATAAGGGGATATTTTCTGCCTTGTGCCAGTATAATTGTAAATCTGGTATGTCTGTACTTTACCTGGAACTTTGTCATAGGATGTGGATAATGCTTTGATAATATGACTAAGAAAATGCCCAAGAGCCCACCTACGCTCTAGACTGTAATTCAGTGGAAGCTGTTCTTAATGATACAGGTTTGGAGGAGGCCTCTTGCTGTCAGGCAAGTAACTGTGTATTACAGCCAACCTTTAAAAAAAAAAGAAAATTACTCATTTTTCAGTCTCACAAAAAAGATGTTTCAAATGCTTTGGCTTCCTGCTGTTTTTAGTAGTAGTGGGCATGGACTAATGTGCCTTTTGCCTTGGCCAGCCCTGGCCCCTCGTTGGGGCTGGACAGTCACCTGCAGAAATCATGTGGGGTGGGGGTGGGGGGGATGAAAGGGCTGCCTGCAGTCTCCTGGATCAGTCGAATAAAATAATTACCTGACACTTTTCCCTGCCTCCTGGGAATGAACACTATTTCCTCACCCCGACCTAGTCCAGGGGCAGGGCCCCCTGGGTTTGCATTTCTCTTTTGTTCTGTGGCTCGTTCTTAAACCGACCAACACCGTATATAAATAAATCTAAGTAGCCCGCTCCAGCTCTCCAAAGGCTTAGCACGCTTCCCCGCTCTTCAGCGAGGACTCTTAAATGCTGTCAAGTAACTTTCTGAAAATATTCTTCTGTTGTTTTGCAGATTTTTGTGATATTCTAGGAAGATTGCCGTCTGTATTTGCCCACACCGCGCAGCGTCTTCCCCCGTTGCAGGGGGGGTACGCTTCCCTCCGGGCAGGCATGGCGGCTCCTTCCCTCGCTCCTTCCGGCCGCCGCCAGGCTGCGGAGAGACGCGGAATGACCGCAGCCGGTAGCGGCTCGGCCGCGCTCCCGGGGAACCCGCCGGCTGCCTGTCTTGGGTGGGTCGGGGCTCCCCGGCCCTGTCCGCCACGCCCCGGGGCGCGGAGGGGGAGCGGGCGGCGGCCCTGCAGGCCCCGGCGGGCTCCAGGCGCCGCCCCAGCGGGAGGTGTGACGGGTGGTGCCGCCTGGCTGCTCTCCTCGCTAGGCCGTGGCGGGCCCCCTGCCGCCCTCCCCCGGCGGCGCGGCGGGCGGGAGGATGGAGCAGGGGCTGTCCGCCATCACTCTCTACTGTGCGCCTGCCGCCGGCCCCGCGGCTGCCGCCTGCGCCATGGAGCCCGAGCAGGTGAGCGGAGCCGGCGGAGCGGCCTCTCCCCCGTCCCAGCCGGCCGGGCCGCCCGCAGGAGGCGGCTTTCGGAGGCGGGCGAGGCCTCTTGGGCCGCGATGGGGCGGGCAGCGGCGCCGGGGTCCGGCCGGGGCGTGGGTGGCGGTCACAGCACCGTGCCCGGGGAGCGTGGGGCCGGGGGAGCCCCTGGCGCGGGCCGCTCCCCGCGGTGGGTGGGGGGATGGAGGTCCGTCCGTCGGTCTGTCCAGACTTCCAGCGCTCTGTAATTACAGTGAGCGCAGCGGGCAGGCGTGTCCTGGGTGTCTCCCACTGGCCGGCAGATAATACCTCTTACAAATCAGCCTGATAAATATGAAACGGAGGCAGGCTTCAGCTTCCCTCCGCGCTGTCGGGTTAGAGCCGCTGGAGATGGTCGGAACACCGGCGCCTGATCAGACTGTAACCTGGCGAGTCTCGAGCTCTCCGAGCCCTTCCTCAGCTGTCTCTCGCAGGGGCCTTGGCTTCGCTGCACCTTCACCGGTTATACTGGTTGTGGTGCCCTTCCCTGGCGTGTTATTCCTAGGGTGTCCTTACAGTCGTCTTCTGACTCCCTTATTTTGTTGTCTTTTGTTTCAGAAAGACTTGTGCTGTTTAATTTCAGTTGAAACACAAGGGTGGAAAGTCAAGCAATAGGCAAAAAAAAAAACCCCAACCAAATCCCCCCCAAAAAACCCTAGCCAAAAAACCACAAATGAGATCAGTAAGGCAGGCGAGATAGCATGGGTGGAAATATTTCTCATTAACTGTTACCAGTCTTTTCCTAAGTGCTGTCAGGTCAGTAGATCTGTGAAAATTTACTTACTCATCTTTCTGAGGGAGAATGGACATCACAGACTTTGGCATTTTGGGTCATAAGTTCTCGTCATGATACTTGAGTTCAACAGTTAAAAAGATGCCAAAATGAGTAGTCTGGTCTCCCTATTACTTTTTGCTTTTTTTCTTCCTCTGCTTGATGAAATTTACATTATTGCATCAGCTAATTAGTTGTGTGAACTCTCCCAGCTAACCTGCAGGTAGGTGTCATTAATTGTAGTTTATTTATTTTGGCACTTTGTTGTGAACTGAAATTCCATTGTGCCGGGTTTTTTTACCAGCACTGTCAAAACATGCCGTGCTCTCTGGCCAAAGGCTGAGATAAGAGGGGGTGTGAAGGGGGTAAACAAGGAGCAGTGGTTTCACATACCGACAGATGAGTTTTGTATGGGTGCCAGAAAGCCAAGGAAAATTCCAACAGAGCATCTAAAAGAAAAAGGAAATCACTGTACAGTGTTGACAGAATACCTTCAGAGTGTTATCTACTGTGGAGAAGGCACAGGGGTGAGTGGCCTGTGTCTAATAGAAGACACAGTATTCCCTTGTGCCAGAATAGAAGCCAAAGTAAATACTTCTATGGCATGAGGTTAAGAGAAGTGCTGAGTCTTTCAAGACCCATATGTGTTGGACAGGGATGAGCCTGTGGAAAAAAAAGGGGTGATGAGTTGACCAAAGCTATGGACTAGAAGAATGATCTTTTAACAACTGCTTGAACTGGAAAAGAAGATCAAATTCTTAAAGGAAGATCAAAAGTGTAGAGCTTCAAACAGAACATACTGTAACATTTGAGCTATAAAGTGGGCCTAGATGATAATTCTAGAATAGATCTGCATTGCCACAGTTTTGGGTAGACCATGTTGGAAAGATAAAATTTACGAATGCCGACTTTTGTGTTTGCAGCTGTGAGAGTTGGCTGTTACTGATGTTGTGCATGTAAAAATTAAAGGGACAAATGCTACAGTGATGACTAACACCCACGTCCAGGTTTGTTGGCTATGTAATAACCGAAGCTGACATGTTATTTAATAATTAAGGGCTCTGAACCAGATTACTAAGGGAGCCAGATTCATCATTCCTTGATGAATGCTTACTGTCTTGAGCTACTGCATTTGTCTGAAACTTTGTACCAGTACCAGCTACTGTAGGTAGCGTAAGTGGAGTGTGGGATGGGTGTGCAGGGAATTGAGGCCTGCTAAAAAGCAGGTAACTTTAATTTAAGCTTTAAATGTTAACTACATTTTTTTCTTTCTAAGTTAAAGTATTTGAAGCATTTGTGTTAAATGAGCAAAAATCAGATGAAGAACTGTGCCTTTAGAGGAGTTCATCGGAGAGGCTCGTGCTGCTTGCTGTTACTAATCCCAGCAATATTTGTGATGCTGTGTCACACGTGGTGCTCTTCCGCACTGTGACTAAACATGAAAAATGGCATCATTCTATGGTGCTAATAAAGGAGTGTGAAGTGTTAATAAAAGGCTGATTCTGTGATTCTCTTTGCTCCAAAAAAACTAAGAACTGAGTCGCAGTAAGTGGCGCCCACTTTTATAGCAGCAGCAAGGAGTGCTGCCTGTCCTTAGGTTGCTTTGCTCTTTTCAGCATTTGTATTTTTGTAGCTTTGCTGTTCAGCTCCTGCTCTGTTCCCAAGGCTGATATGCAGCAGAGAGAGTTTGCTGGGCCCCAAATAGTCATTTTTTTTGTCTTTCTACATGAAAATGTAATTCTGCATGAAAATGTAATGCTGTTTCAGCTGAATCACCCCAATGAAAACTTGCCACTTGGTGCTGCTCTGTTTCTCCAGGAAAACGCCTGAAATGTGTCAGGGTAGCTAAAGAAATGCGAGGGGAAGCTGAAGTGACTTGCAGTTTTGAGAAGCGGTGGTACGAGGGCAAGGAGAGATGATGAATGTGTGCGCTCCCTCTCCATGCTGTAGAGTTTGGCATGTGATATTTGCCTTCCCTCCCTCTTCTCTGGGCACGAGAAAAATCTGTGCCTGGAATGAAGCTTTCTGCTTCCCACAGCTCCCTCCTGCTCCCCTCTACTGTGCCCACCGGCTCTCCCAGCTAACCGAGCCTGTTTGTGTTGCAAAGCTAATTTAGGTAATCTTGCGTAAGAGATGGGAATGGTGATGCTGCGCTTACCAGGATTCAGGGATGTCTTACAACTGTGTGATAAAATATGTATTTTTATTAATAATTTTGAATTGTGATCTGTGGAGATGGTTAAGTTTGCATAGGCAAGAAGTCAAAAATGTGAATTTTATGCAACCTGAATTCTGTGCACACGTACACACATCTCATTCCTTATGATACTGTTTCAAATTACATGAGCTCATACATTTTTAAAAACCTTCATGGTACATTAAAAACATGTGGCTGGCATTTCCTAACTTCAGTGTCCTCTGCATGTTTTCAAAACAGTTTTATGGATTTGATGCAGTCATATCTAAAAGCTGTACCAAGGTGAAGGCTCAGTTTTGATAGATACAATACAAAACCTCACTAAAATTCTCTGGCCACAGGATTTACTAGCCTATGGAATTATTGATTGGCCTTTGAACTAGAAATGTATTTTTTCTAATGCTTGTGACTAGAAGACAGCATTGTAGTGTTCAGCAGCTGGAAGAACAAAACCAGACATTGTACTTCTCTTTTTATATGTCCCTAGTCACAAAAATAAGTGTTGTTCTTTCAGCATGGTCCCTTGTACTGATGATGGTTGCTGACGAAAGCCCAGAGGCAGGTTCCTTGATGCATTTCTTTAAAGCTTGAGCCTGCCTGCTTCATGTTATCCTTCATTCAGTTCTCTTTTGTGCTAGAGGTGTCTGTCCAAGCTTGCAAAGAGGTGACTACAACCTATGAACTACTTGATTAATTTCACTAGATACTAATTCAGGAACCAACAATACTTTTAAATATTAACACATCCATGCTCATCAAATTGCTTAAAGAAAAGTGTCCTGCTAAGAAACTCCTACATGACACAGTGCTCCTTTGGAATAGATGTTTTTAATACCACCTGTGCATGCTGAAGTGAAGCACTTACTTTTTTGTTATTTTTAGTGAAGAGATCAATTTTTGTGTGTCTTCAAATAATGTTTCAGTCTGATCTTTTACCTACAGCCAAGCTCTTGCAAGTGTCCATTGTGCATGCTGATCAATCTAAAATATTTTAAATATCTTATGAGGTTTTTTAAGGGGGAGCTTTTCCAGTTCTAGAAGCATGTACATGAGGTAATGATTTTTTTCTTCTTTATAGCAGCTTGCAAATGGAGATAGAGGCTTTGAGAATGTGGAGCTGGGTGTCATAGGAAAGAAGAAGAAAGTTCCAAGGAGGGTTATTCATTTTGCAAGTGGGGAAACAATGGAAGAATATAGCACAGATGAAGAGGAAGATGAACAAGAGAAAAAAGACCTGTTGCCACCTGTAGATCCTGTAGGTATTTGACTTGATAAATTGCTACTTCTGGTTTATGGGGTAACTATGCACATTGTTTTACTTCAGTTTTTGTGTCACAAATCTGATTTGGTATTTAGTATTAAAGATTCTCTTAATTTGATTGGCTTTAGGAACTGAGAAATCTGTGAGAAGTGTTCCCAAGAAGTTTTGTCCTGGAGCCTTCCTCCACTGAAGTAGCCCTATTAATTAGAAACGAGTTTAATTTCTTCACAGTTCTTGTCTGTCCTCTCCAGCATTTCTCCCTCTAATAGTATTTGCTTGGTGTGTCCTTGATTCATACTGTTGTTTAAAAAAATGTGCAGGGAAGGCATTTGTTTCCTTATGTTTGGTGGCAGTGGAGTTTGATATAATTAAAAGAGTATAGAAGGGAAACAAACAGATGACTTGCAGAAATAAAGGAAAACTGTTGTTATTCATGATATGTGAAAAGCAGGTTTTAAAGGACCTGCCTAGTCCATGTATGTGAAGTTCATCTGTGTTGTAAGCCGTTGCTCGACCTGTGAATGGAGTCTCTGTGTATTGGCCCACATTCAAGTGGAGTTTCGACAACTAAAGTTGTCTCCCATAGCATGTACTGTAGCTGCTAAAGTACATTTTCCTTTTTGTCAATGATTCTGGATCTATACTTAGAGCTAAAATTAAATATATCATCTGTTTTATTCAGTTGGTGTGTCTGACAGTCTATTTTGTAGCAGTACTGTATTTGCAAAGCCCGCAGCTGTGTGTGCCGGCGCTGGCGCAGTGGTTCCTCGCCCTCTGGCAGTCAGTCCCAGAGCAGATCCACATCCCTCTCTGCCTCTCTCCGCATCTCCAGTCTCAGTTTCTTTTATGACACTCCCATGAACTGGTGTCCCTACCACCTCTTTTCTGTACCCTCCTACAGCTATTCTTACCCCAATAAATTGGATCTGTGGTCTTATTCCCTGCCTGACAGCTGGGCTCCCTTCCTGGCCCTCTCTGGGCTTGGTTGTCTGTCCTGAGCTAGAGGTGGAGGCTCCCAAATTGGCTGCGTCCTTCCTGCTGTGCTGGAGTGAGGCCAGGCAGCTGGGAGTCATTGCTTTGTGCAGCCGCTGGCCCTGCCTGGTTGCCCGCAGGAGGCAGATGCTGGTGTAGAGGTGCTTGTTGCCACGTTTCAGATAAGAGCCATTGCATGCATGGAAACCAGCGCCCTGTTTTCTGCTTGACATTGCTGTTGAAATGACTTCTGCACCATTGTTTGGGAATCTGTGATTAAGAAATGTTGTGGTTGAAGCTCTCTATTTACTGTACAGTGGTGGGCCCTGCAGGGATTTTTATGTGCATATCCATCCTGGGAGAGCTTGGCTTTGTTGAAAGGACTGTGGAGAGTGGACTTTTTGCTCGTTCGCTTCTGAAGAAGTGGTGGACCATAAGGGGTTTGCTTTGGGAAGGACTGACAATCAGTTATTTTTTCCCCATCTGTAAAATGAATTTATCTTGAAAAAAAAACCTGTGGCTTGAGGACTGAGCTGCAGTGAGACTCTGGCAATTCAGCTGGGATTGGGGTTCCAAGCGATTCACAGGTGAAGCTGTTGCATTTCATCTTGGATGGATTGATGGTACCGCTGTCTCTTTCTTGCTAGGCAGTTCTCGTATACAACAAAAAGGAACATTAGCCTGAGATCAGGTAGATACCATCAGTATAAAATATGCCTGAAGTTTATATATTGAAAATAAATGTATTACACTCACAAACAAAGAGTAGATGTCAGGCTTTTTTTTTTTTCCTCCCTAAGCATCTATATGAAGAAATGTAAGAACTGTGAAACTTACTGAATATTATGGTAGTGTTCAGGTATATTCAGAGTCAGATCTGTTCCCCACTATGCAGATGATGTCAGACATACGTGGATGTGTAAGAGATTTTTTCCCAACTATAATTAGCAGGGGACCAGATCTATCCATTTTTTTGTGCCATTTCCTCTCAGTAGGAGAGTTCCGCTGTGGTGCAGTGATGGAAGGCTCCTGAGCCTTGATGTACGTGTTGTGAGGCCAGAGATGTGCACGGGGCTGTACAAATGGACACTTAACTAAAGAGCCCTCAAACGTGTGCAACAGCCGGGAATGCTGTGTGATCCTTCTCCTGCTTTCCTAATACAGATTTATTTTTTTTCTCTGAATACTAAAAAAGTATATTGTATGGCACAGTTAAGATTGCTTTATTCTCCTTTTTTAGTTTATGAAATCCTTTATTTTTATTACTTTTTTAATAAAAGGACCCCCCAAACCAGAATAGTTTATTGTGAAGCACCGTATGCCTTATTATGTGTTGCTTTTTACCTTGACAGAATAAACTTGATTAGACCAAGGGTTGCCATTAAGTGACGTTTACCTTATCTGCTGCATGCTTCGTGTATCCCAGCTGAGCCAGTCAATTGAAGAAATGTTAGTCCAAGCTGAGCTTTGATGTTTTAGCCAACAGTTGCCTTAAAAATGTTTTTATTGTAGGATTTCTATAAAAGCAATTAAATAGTCAGTTTGCTGAGACCAGCATGTCTAAAACTTGTTATCTCAGTTGGGATACGAAAAAGTATGTTGTAAGTAATAGCTGCTTCTGGTCCAATTTATTTTTAGAAAAAGCACATTTAATATTTTGAATAGCAACTTTGCATCATGAAATTTCAAAGCTCAGCTGGTATTGGCATCCTGGCAGCTTCTGAATGAGTTTAAGGGAAACAAATATTTTGCTGTGTTGTAAAGAAACGTCTTCAGTACGTACCTTGGTTTAATTGTGTTTCAGAGCTAAGCAGACAATCACAATGTCTTTCTTACTAAGCAAAATAACATTTGTATATGCTGGTAATATGATAACCAAAGCACTTAGTCTGATGGACTGCTGCCACTTATAACGAAACAAATCCTCAAAAAGAACTGGGTCTTAAATTTTGCTTTGAGACACAGGGTGTGCTTAATAAATTTTTTCCTGGATTTTTTAGATAATAGCATTAATTACTATATGAGTGTTCTCAAATTAAAAATTAAATGCTATAATAACATAAATGCTTTAATTTTAACTGTGTCTTCTGTCCTAAAATTTAGATGCTTACACTTTATATACAGATCTCCTTTTGCTTCTATCCAACAAAACTTTGCTTTGTAGTAATTAGATTTCTCTAACCTGTTGCAGAATATAATCTTTCTGTTTATCCCTGGAGGTCTACTTGCTATAAACTCTTTGTTGCAGTCACCTATTCCAGAGTAGGCAGAAGGTGGAGTGTAAGTCTTTGCAGAGCAACTGTAAGCAATGTAACTGTGGGTGATAATCTTAGAATTCATCCTGAGAACATCTCTGTAACAAAGGGCCAGAAGATATTTAATTTTATTAACCTTCAGTGCTTAGAAAGGTTGAAACACATTCCTGCAGGAAGATTATCTTGATACCTGTAGTTAAAAGGAGCTTAACTTCAGATAGCAAAAAGTCCTCTCTCGAGGACCATCAAACTCTTAATTTTCTTTTAAGAATTTGGGGATGAGGGAGTCACTGACCAAATAATAGCTACTCATAATATGGTGGAAGCTTTTGATGGAGGATGGTGTGCATGTTTCTGATCTTGTTTTCACTGGCTTAGGTGCCACCGTTTTATATGGAGCGTACACTGAAGGACGTATTATAGCAATGAGCAGTCAATAATTAAACTAATTTAAAATATATCTTGGCACAGTAAACAATGGAAAAGTATCTGTTTGGTGGTGTATATTAACTCTTAAATACAGGATTTGTTTTTTCTTAAATTGGGAAATGATTCTTTTCCTCATTTTGCCATTTTCTTTGGCAAAAGGAAGCCCTGTGTTCTTTGGAAAGCTCAGGTGTTACTAGGGGCTGAAATCTGGCAAAAATAAATCTAGATGTGGATTGTTTAGGAACATGGTGTGCTCAGAAGTTCAAGGCAGTGTGTGTGTGCTCCCTTCAGCAGCCCCACAGGAGGAAACAAAGTTACATTCTGTTGTTGAACCAGAGTCATCTCGGTCTTATCAATGGCTGAAGCCATTGTGTTCATGCCTACTTATGATACAGGCCTTGGATTAAAATTGTACATTAAGAATTTTTGTAATTTAAGCCCCAGTTGTTTTAACCATTGTGTTTTCCATTTTAAACAAAAAAATAAAGTCAGGATAGCTGATTAGTGTAATTAAGCAAAGTAGAAACCGATCCTAAAGAGACTGATGGCAGGAGAAATACTGGTCCCTTATAGTAAACCAGTGTCCTGGGTTTCATGCTGCTGCCCCTTGTTTCCAGTGAAGAAATACAATATTATTGTGTCCTTGGTGTTGATTAAAGACTGACCATTAAGCCGTCTCTGGCCAAAGGAGGTTGACATACAGTGTCTGGGTATGTGGTTCTCACTGAATGTTAGTAGGACCTGACTTGGGCACTGTTTTCCAGCATTGCTCAAAGCTTTAAAGCTGCTTCACGGATCCAGATTAATTTGTACTGAGCCATTGCCTAATAGCCCAGTTCACATCACCCAAACAGTTCTGGTTTTCTCCAGTACCTCTTCTCACCTCTGGTTCGCCATTCCTGCTTTGATCTCTGAGGTGCTCTGGGAAACCACCAAATTTACCCTGAGGAAGTGAAGGTGGTGAAGGAAGTGAAGGGGGAAAGTAGGATTGTTCCTTGGACGTGTTGCCTTGTTCTGAGTTGCTCATGGTGGTTTACCTTCCAAGCCATCTCCTTTCTCCTGTTGAATTTGTGTGAAGTAGCTTCTTTCATGGCTTTATATTGCCTTTTGAGACACTTGAAAGAATGCTCCTTTTTTAAATTGAGGGGACTGGCAAAGCCTTGCTTGCCGGGGTGAAGAAGTGTCTAGTGGGGCTTTGTCAGAAAGCAGAGATTCCCATGAAGCTGAACTTAGAAGTGCTCCTGACACACCAAACTGGTTTTTAATTGTGGTGGGGGAACAGTAGAGATGGACAGAACCTCTGTGTCTGCCGAGCCTCAGATGTTCATGACATTTGTGTTACCACAAACACGTTAAAATATTCTATATCGGAGTTACTTTTGTCACATTGAAGTTCAGCTTGTCTTTTCACCCTTAGATGTTCAGGGGGCTCTTGTAGCTTCTTGCTTACAGCCGCACAGCAGGCTCTTGTTTGTCCTGCGCGCTGTGTGAAAGCTTTTTAGCCTTGTCACCTCGTTATGAAGGATTGTACAGAGCCTCCTCAAGGCCATTATTTGCACCTGTGGCAACAAGCTTTTCCAGCACTTTTCTTGACTTCTTTAACTGAACAAACTCTGAAATGATTGTCGTTAGTCTGTCTGCCAGCTGAGCGCATAATCAACAAGCTGGAGGTGCTTTTGTGCAAGCAGGATAGCAGCTGGGTTTGCTTACACTTTTACCTTGGCAGGACATTTTCCATGCCCACTGCCAAAAATATACAGCAGCTGGCTTTTTTCAGCCTGCCCAACTTGAGTTTCTGGCTTGACAGATTATTTCTTGCTGCAGTGATTTGTAGGGGCTATGCTTGGAAAGCACTGAAGTCTGGTAGCTTGTGTGCATGTGTACTGAGGCTATACCAACTAGTCTCTGCAGCTCTATTATTTACAAGAATATTGGTTATCCTGTACAGATATCTATTAAATAAGATCACAGAAAATGGTTACTATCAGACAATTTTTAGCAACACATTATAAATACATATGTAACTGAGCACCAGCTAACGGGTTTCTCTCAAGATCCCAGCCCTGCCTGGAGGTGTTCAAGGCCAGGCTGGATGAAGTTTTGAGCAACCTGGTCTAGTGGAGGGTGTCCCTGCCCATGGCAGGGGGGTTGGAACTTGATGATCTTTAAGGTCCCTTCCAATCCAAACCATTCTATGATTCTATGATTCCTCATGTCTGCTCCCGACGCTGCGTGCCTTATTGTGCAGGCACTTCGGAGAGACTTCCCTGCTCACATGCAAATACTTGAGGTGATGCCACTGAAGTCCTGTTTTGTTCATTTTGGGTTTCTCGTTGTTCACATCACCCCAGGCACTTTGCTTCTCAGCCCTGTCTCTTGCTTCCTCAGTGGTCTGCAGTAACTCTCCCTCCCTCAGGGTTCCTGGTTTTGTTCTTCAGGTGCAATTCCAAATGATAATTCTATCTGGCTGTATATATGTGGAAGCAGCCTCTTGCTCAGGGACCACAGTGAAGGTTTGGTTTGGATTGGTTTTAAACAGTCTTTTGCAGTTCTCTCATTATTGTAATGAGGGACTACTTGGTGAACGCACTTATCTGTGCCTTCTCTGGCCTGATGGAATTCAGAACATTATGGAACGGTCTTTTTAGTTACAGGAGTTACCTTGGAATTGAGTTGGATGCTCGTCATTTCCCAAGTCTGGGAGTTGGAAACAAAACCCAGTGAAACAAATGTTCCCAGGTGTAAACTGTGGTTATATTTTATATCTTCTGGTGATACCTTGCTTCATGTGTGCCTGGTCTAGACTTATTTTAATGCAAAAATATTGTGGAAGCTGGCAAACAGGAAACATTGCAGATCATTCTTCTCAATCCATTTGAGCTTTTGTGTGTATTGTTATGTATGTGCCATGAACATACAGCTATACGTATTCATACTACTCTTGTTGTTACAGACAACGCTCACGTGGGGACCCTACTTGTGGTTTCACATGCTGCGAGTTGCCACATCAACCTTATCAGGTATTGCTTTATTTAATTCTTGGGTAAACCAGTAACGGAATGTTGAAAGTTTCTTTGGCAGACTGTAAATCATCTTTGTGAGCTACTGGCCATTTTTTTCAAAAGTATGAATGAACCTATATTTTAATCTGTGAAGACATAGTCTCTTGCCTTAGGCATGTTTTGTTTTCTTTATACTTCCAATCAACAACTCTTGAATGGAAGAATGAACAGAAAATACCCTTTTGCTGAACATTTTTTTCCTCCCTTTTTCTCCACATGGAAATAGGGTAGTGTTGGCAAGGGAATAAGTATATCAGCTTTCTATTAGGTTTTGCATGCAACCATTTTGTGTGATGTTACCTGAAAAGAATGCTGTTTGGAGTAACTAAACTGTCAGTTTTTATGAAGAAGACAACTAGAAATTATCCCAAGAACACATCTAGTCTTGTGCTTTACAACAGAATTCTGAGGTTACAAAATAAACAAAAATAAGATTATTGCCAAGAGGCTTAAATTCACAGCATAGAAGTTTATTTGACCTGTGGATCTCATAAAATCTAGTGAAGTTTTAAAAATGTTTGTCCTAGTCAGTGTTCTTCCCAAGGTGTAAAGTATCTGTATTGGGTTTTTTGACAAATATTGTGGGGTTTCTGTCATTGTACACCTAATTTTGAATATTTTTAAAAATCTATTGGCAGTCTATTCTATTAATTAACCTGTCCTTATTTTTAGAAACACTTTTTCTCTGAGGTACAGTGTAATTCTATTCCTTGTCATATCTGTTCTTCATACAGAAAGTAGATACTGCTTTCCTTTCTTCAGAAGTTTTTTATTAATTTAAAAATTAGTACTTCCTTCTTCCCACTTCAGTTTGGCATCTTACATTTGTAATTTGAACTGGTCTTCTGCACAGAGCTCTGGATGCCAGGATATCTATAAAAGTAGTTATTGTGAATATTCTTTGAACCATTCAATTGCTAACTTCTAACCTGTTTTTTCTGAAGATGATTCAAGTCATTCGCAGGGCAGATTTGCAATTTGAAGTGCAATGTATCTGACTTCTTGCTGGCCTTCACTCAAGAACCAGTGCTGTAACCATCATTATGGTAAAGAGCCTGACTGATGGCAGCCCAACTGTGCCATACTTCAGACTGTGCGCTACCTGTTCTAGCAAAGTAGCTCCCTGTGGCCTCTGGCTTGAAAATTGGGACAGATGAAACCTAAATATTTTATTAATCCATTAGAATGCAACACAGAACATTGCTTAAACTGCTATGACTTGCAGTATGCGTATATCAATAAATAACTCTAGTACACTGGTGCCGTTAGACTGAAGTGCCAATACTGTTGGTAGCCATGTATTTTTGTCTAACCGTAATTTTCAGTTAAAGTTCAGTTAAAGGCTTACCCTTTAACTGATCCCCCAGTAGAACAAACCTAGATCCCAAGCTGAAGCTAGCAGAATTCAAACACACACTGCCACCATCTAGGTTTTCATTGATTTCCATGTTCTTCTCCTTTTGTTCATTCTTTAAGAACAATTATTAGTATGTTCAGCTAATCATTACATGGGAGTCGATTAGCCTAGCAGATTTTGGTGTTGTCTTTTGAGTGGAGTAGGACTGTGGAAAACAATTCAGGAAAGATGATGATACCTTTTAAAATAAAACTATGCTTAAGAATTTTCTTCTACATACTAATTGTATGTAAACCTCTTTATTTTTTAGTGTGTGATTTCCTTGGGGAGAAGATTGCATCTGTTCTGGGGATAAGCACACCAAAATACCAATATGCCATTGATGAGTATTACAGAATGAAGAGAGAGGTATGTGTATGGGGTGTGGTTCTTGCCCTCTTTTTCTCCCAGCTTGCCTTCCGTGGTATTTTAAAAAATGAAACTTTTATTCCAGCACTAAAGTGAAGTTTTAGAACCTGTATTTCAGCTTGCCTTCATTTTTCATTTGACATGATTGGTGCTTGCTTATCCGTCAGCCTTTTCTCATCTACTCCTCAGTCTTAGAACTGGCTGGATCCTGACCACTGCTCTGTTTCCTTCTCTTGTTCAATGCACGTGCAAGTCAACAGTGTGAGAAAGTTGTATGGAGTAGGCTGGACACCATAAATAGGTGACTGCTAGGAATATACTTTCTAACTCTAAAACTTGTTCAACGAAGTGTCAAGAGTAGATTGAACATCCTGTGACCGTTTGTTCTAAACCATAACTGGAAATGATTGATAAAACCAGTGCTTTATGCAAACAAAACCCTTAATAATCTTAATTTGGAAGAAGTGGGAAACATATTTAAAGCTTTACTGCTTATTTTTAATTTTTGATAGCTCTTTATTATTAAGAGCTGAAAAAGCTTTAGAGAAGGTAGAACTATCACTATTGCTATTGACTAAAAACTGCTATCTAGACATGTGACATTTTTCTTGTGTTTAACACAGTTTAATCCCTCATGTTTGGTGTTTATCTTTTTTTTTCATAAAGGGAATTCTGGAATATACTTCATCTTATGATCAACTAGTGACTGTTCTCTAGTGGAACAAATACCCTTGCTTTATAATAGGAGCTGGTATGTTCTTATGGAAAGACTTAAAGTGAATGTAAGTAAGTGGTAAATAGTAGTTTATGAATCTGGTTATCTATTTTTTAGGAGGAAGAAGAAGAACAGGAAAACAAGATGTCAGAAGAAGCAGAAAGACACCATCAGGAACAGCAGAACAAGCCACAAGCTGAAGTTCCTGTCCAGACAGACCAGCCTGAAGCAACAGCCTGTACTTCATTCGTGAATGTAAACTTTGAAAATGAGGGAGAGGGCCAGTCTGTTGAGGAAAATAAACAAGACGTAGTTCCTGTCCCTCCTTAAGCTTAAAGCTCTGTATAATGTAGGAAATAGGAAGTGTCAGGTGTCACAACCGGGCTATAAGGAGGAGGAAAAATAGGATTATACTTGTTCAGTGAAATACAACTTCTAGCATTCTTATTGATCAGGAGAGGGCTAGGCAATGTCTGTTCAGTCTGTCTGCCTAATAAAGGCTGAAGCATTCTGGCAAATTGCCACTTCAGTTAAAATGAAAATTGCACTACAAACATTTGGTCTAAAATTAAATATGTGAACTAATTTCTATGTAAGGTAAGTAAAAATGTCTTTTCTTTGACATTTTTAGATGCAGTGCTGTTTCCTANACTTATTAACAAGTACCAGCACTCTGAGAGGCAAATAGTGCTCAGCTGCTCCATTCAGTGAGGTAGCAAAGTACAGAAATAGCATCAGTGTAAGATGCTCTCACTCCAAGTTCAAGAATTAAGAGATGCGCCTGCTTGAATACTTCTTTACATGCTCTAAAAGATCCTGGGAAATAAACTACAGTCTTGCTAAATTATACTGAATGCAGAGGACACTGTGGATGGTACCAGTCTAGAGCTAGAACTTTTTTGGACATAGATTACCTGAGTCAGAGTATGTGATTAACCTAAACAGACTATTTAATTACCAGTAAGGGATGTGCCATCACAGATGGTTTTTCTCCCCTTTAGCACAATACATAAATAACTAGAAATCACTAAATCAAACTTATGACTCTTTCTTTTTACTAAATAAACAAAACACTTTGTTGCTATACTGCAACAATAGTATTTTTAAATTTGTCTAAGTGAAATGCAGGTAGCTCCAGAGCTTTTAAGTAGCCCCAAATACCAATTATGGGTATTTTACTGCACCGACTGCTGTTCTACTTGTAGCTTGTAACAGGCGAATGGTTAACTTCACAACAATCAGATGTCAGTGCCCCAGTCACTTTCTGTAGAGAATCGTTGTAAACAAAGGAGAAGAGAACCTGCGCTAGTTATGATGTGAAACATTACTTATGTCCTTTAGACTTCCAAATTTTTTTTTTAAATAGTCTTTAGTGAAATTTTGTGTTGGGTATCATCATACATCCCTGGTCTTGGTCTCTGTAGCAACTAAAGAGCTTGATGTACCATCAGAGGCCACGTAAATTGGCTATTAGTTTCCAGAGTTCAGGTATGTATTTCAGACACCCCCTCTAACTGAACTAGTGACCTGTAGAGCACAAATTCCTTCTCCTCTCATCTGCTGTTGGCACTCAAGCATTGGAGAAAAATCTTCTGAGGAGGATTCAATCATCAGTTCTATTCAAACTGTTTCAACGCTCTGTTCTTTGCTTCTTTTTGAATGGTAAGACAAAGGGTGATGACAGCTGTGTAAAAATCATTCCTTAGCCCTGAACAGCTCCAAGGGAGAGCTTGGTTCAACACCTGGGGAATACACAGAAAACCAGCTACACTGTCAAAGATAGAAAGCCTCACCTAGCTCAAGAGTAAAACCTTGACAGCTGAAGGATGTCAGAAACTGATGTCAGTTGTGTTGGTTTTTTCCTCTCCCTGCTATCTGTTGCGTAAGAAATGCTCTCACTGCCT
>VZTO01023881.1:9258-21651 GCA_013400615.1 Syrrhaptes paradoxus | reverse complement strand
AAAAAAAAAAAATCTGCAAGGACACAGGCAGATTGGCTAAATTGGTCTCAGCCCATAGAAATGCTAATTTGCTATCAAGACTATTCAGGACTGGTCAGGGGAATATTACTGATGGAAATGAAGGATTTGCTTCTAACTGATTGTCTGGTATGTACAGGATTTGGGGGAAGGGCCTGTCTGGAGCAGAGCTTGTGAATTACAGGCAGTGCTTGTTACACTGTCCTGTGTGCTTGTTAAACTGCAATAGTTTGGTATGTGTCTTGACCCTTGAGATGGAATAGCTGACTAGTCAATGATTTTTGTCAAGATAGTGTTTCTAAAAAGAAAGAGACTGAAATCTTGCCTGTGGGCTGTGGTGTGGTTGTTGCTGTGGTGGTGATCACCTTATTGTCTAATGCCTTGAACGTATGCCAGGCTTATTGTGCAAGCTCTTCACCTGGGGAGAAGAGATTTCAAGTTCTACCAGTTCCTCTGCATTTGGTAGAGCTGAGTAACTGCATCTTATCTTGGAGAAACCCAACAGACATGGTATTATGTCATACCAATGGGCCTTTTTGTTGTGGATGCTGGAAGGAAATAACCTTGAGTTGAATTGTAGATGCTAGCCTGGCTGTGTTTATTGAGGATTTCTGCCTCAGTAGATGGGAAGAATTACTGTTTACTGAATGGACTTGAAAGAATTTCATCATCCTAGTTTTAATTTTGTGGTTACTGTAGTGAGGGGGATCTTGATTTTTAGAACTATTTTGAATGGTTAGGCATCCTTCTGTGCCTCCCCCATCTTTAAATTCCTTTGTACTCCTGGAATAACCAGTTATTTAAGTGGTTGAGAGCTTTCATACTTCTGTTTGACACCACTGTGTGTAAGGAGAGGTGTGTTGGAGAGTATTTCTTGTTTTTACTGGCAGTGAAGCATTGACTGCCAGTCACCTGCAGAGAAGGCCTTGGACAGGAGGTGACCATGTAGAGTGACTGCAGTATGTTGCTATTAATAGCTTGCAAGTTATTGGGTAATTAAAATCTTGAGCTTTTGACTCCACCCCTCCTCTCCCCCCTCCCTAATTCAGGAATGGTAGAAAAGTACAACCAAATGGCAAGTTATGGCCAACGACTTCAGTAAAACACTTGAATGTTTTTCTGCTGCATGTATTGTAATACTGATTTTTGTGATGCAGAATTTAGTTATTTGCCTCTGCTCTGGAACATGTGGGTTTTTGGCTTTAGTTCTTCTTTGTATGGAGGCTGGGTTTGCCCTGTCATTTTATCAGGCTGTGCTTGTACCAAGTCCCTTCCTGTTCCTTGTCCCATTCTTTTTAAATTTCCCACGGTTTTTTTTACTGATGATGATAATGATATGAATCAGAATACTGATGGTGGCTGATTTGGGACTGACGATACTGAAGAAAGACAGTTGATGAAGTGTTCTGGTGACCCTCTGCAGTCTTACCTGTGGTGCTTATGGGAGGATGTCTCTTGTGCTAGTATGTTGGGCAAAGGTTGAGCTTAAGCTTCTGAGCTAATTCTCCCAATGGCTTACTTCACTTTTCAGTGGGGGGATTGAGGTGCTGATCAGTGAGGAACAGTCTGTAACTTGTAGGCAGGTAAATACCAGGCCCTGTGGATATTGGGAAATGCTCGGTGCATCATCCCCTTAAAGTAAATGCTAGCCTAATGCGTTGCAGAGAGAATTTCTTCCATGAGGTTGTTGTATAGGGTGAGCACAGTAAGCATGTTCTAGGAGGCAGCTGACACATCTGATTCCTACTCTGTCCTTACCTGGATGGCATACGTAGTATAAGCAATTTGTAAATTTTGAAGCCTTAGTTTCCCCTGCCCCTCTGGGATGTTATATATCCCTTAAGGCTATGTCTGTGATGAGAGAAACCCTGAATGCTCCCTGCTGAGCACCTGTTAGTAATAACCACAGTCTGTTTAGATCTCCTTGGAGGGCTTCCAGGTAGGTAGTTGGCTTCTGAAAGTTCTTCAAAATGTAAGAACTTGTGGCATTTGCTGCTGTGACTTGCCACTTTGACTTTCTTCTTTAACTGATATTCTGACATAATAACTATTCGTAACAGCCAAAAAGCCTTACCATGGTGCAGTGTGTTTACAAAGTGATCTAACAAGCTTCATGAACTCTGGATAAGGGGGAGCCTGTATCCATGGGCCACCTACTTATTTCAGTACATACCTCCTCAGTTATTTGCAGTGAACTCTGGGTTTACGGTTCTTGATATCCAATGTAAATTAGACTTTTGGCTCAGTCGGTACATATCATCTAGCATGTATGGTGTATTTAACCTTTGAAACACATCATTGCAGCTTACATGTGGAATACTTGGTCTAAGCTGAACATATATTGTGAATAGTTTAGAAATGCCCAAGCTTTTTGCCATTAACAGTTAGAAGTAACAAACCCCTAAGACCAGCTTTGAGTTAATAAAAGCCTTATCAGTGAAGCAGCAACTTCAGACTCAGATGCATCCAGAAGTTCCGCATAATGTTACAAGATCTTGCTTTAGGGAGGTTTAAGTGCTTCGGTTTTCTTCACTATTCTATAAGAGTATTTCCAATTGACTTGAAAAATTAGGTGATGTAGATTGTAGCTGACTTACTGAAAGTTCTGGCTGGGTGTTTTTTTCTGTTGTTTTGTTGTTGTTTCATTTTGTTTAGCTTTTTCATTCCTGAGTTTGTTGGGACCAGATCACTAAGTTGAAATGGCAGGACCTTAGTGAAGGAAGCAGAACTTTAAAACCTCAACTGTAGTATCTGTCTTATCAGGAAGTATACATTCTGTAAGTGTCAAAGATAGATAATGGCAACATGAAAAAGAGAATACAAATGGGTGGATTGATGACTTTGAATTGCATAGCTGCATTCTGTGAATGCTGATATGTGATAGATTGCTAAATCCATGTGGCAACATTGTAGTAATCCTAATTTTCTCTTTAGTGAATTAGTGAGAGGTGGAAGTCTTTTAGAAAAAGGCAACCAGCATGTAAAACTAAACAATTATCTTGTTTACTTGTGAAGCAAACACAGATGTGTTGCACTGTTGAATTCACTAAATGTGCATGAGTAATAACAGCAAAGGTATATAAAACTGCTTCTCAAGCTCCATCAGCTTTGATTGCTGAGAGTGATCGAGCCCTTGAACAGAATGCCAAGCATCTGAACATGTCTTGGGCACTGAATTGTTAACGGCTCTGTTTAGGTTAGTGATTATTTGGCTGCTTTAGGGCAGTGCTCTGTTAGTAGTTTATCCTGTGCTTGAGCTTGCACATATTCCAACAGCTGAAGATGAAAAATGTGGAGCAACACATGTCACCTACTGAGGAGGCAAATTAATTTGCTTCTGCTAGGGGCAGCCAGTCTTGGTGTGGTCTGATAAGCTGCTTTCTGGAGCCAGTTCTGGCGGGGTATGTTATCTTACAGTGAGTTTCAAGCACAGTGAATGGTACTGAAGTGGAAAGAGGGAAAGCAGAGGTTGGAGAACAGGTAATGAGGGTATAGACCAGCATGCTTGCAACAGAAAGTTGGGAACTGAGAGAGAAAGCTGGGAGGGCAGATGGTTTGAACACTGTACAGACACTGTTGTGGGGATGTGTCTGCTTGGGTGGCAGTTTGGAAAGGGGAAGGAAAAATTGATTATGTGACTTGTAAAGATCAGCTGCTGAGTGATGGACAGGTTCCTCATTATTTGACCTTGACATATAACTCAATCGAAGAATTAGTAAATGACCTCCTCTTTTTACTGTGGCAATTGCTTGGGTGCAGAATCAGCTTTGACTTGACTATAGTAATTATGTCAACTTTTTGAGGAAGCTTTATGATAGAAGTTTGAATTTAACAAAAATACACGATCTGCAGTGTGGAATGCTGTGCTAGTTTAACTGTCTTTATGTATCCACTTGGATTATAGGAGAGGTTTTCTTTTTTTTTTTGTAATATTAGGTCTAGTTATGTGAAAGCAATTTCGAACTGCAATTTTGCCATAGTAACATGACTGTTAAGGGTGAACTGGGGATACAGGTGGGAGCTTACTTTAAGAGGGAAATTTCAAAAGCTGTGCTGTGACTATATGTCGTGTTAGTTCTAATCTAAGCTGTTAAACTGCAAACTGAATTATCTGCAAGGCCTGAAAATGTTTCTAACCTAGTTCTGCAAGGTCATGAAATACATTCCACATCACAACTATGTTCACCTAATCCTGCTGCCAAATAAGTAATTTGAGCAAATAACTAAGATGTTAGGTGCTTAGGGAAATGAGGGCATTTGATCAACAAATCATTAGAGAAGAAAAGCTGAAATTTTATACTGAAGTTTTCTAATTTGATAGCACTCTGTAATTGAGTGCTGTGGCTTTGTAACCTGTTAGTGTTCAGACAAACAGTATTTAGTTGAAACTTCATAATAAGAAAACTTACTGCTTTAGTAAAGGCTACAGATCTACACTGGAGTTTATAATGAAGTTAGGATCGTGTTGACTGCTGCCTTAGTGGCTGTGTCTAGTTCAGTAAACCTTTTATTTCAGATATCACTGAAGCTGCTACCTGCCTTTTCACCATAGTCTAGAATGGTGGAAGTTCAAGTATAAATCATCATTTTTTTTTTTTCTTTAGGGTCCAGCTCAGTAGGACAGTGTTTTTGAAGTCACTGCTACTGATGGTTTGAAGTCTAAAATGCCTCTTGGAAAGCCAGGGAATTTTGGGGAGCTTGCTTCATGAACCTTTAGTAGTTGTTTTGCAGATCTTTCACCACCAAAATTTGTTTTCTAAAGAAGCAAAATTACTGATGTTTTATGACAGCTGTAAATGTCAATATTATTTTTAGTGAAAGGTAGCTGTGTTTGCATTTGGAAATACTGAAAAACGGAGTTTTGTATGATGTGGCTGTAGTACATGCAATAGCTGTTTTACCTTCTGGCAGGACATTGCATTAAACTGTTCTTGCTCCTTCACTTTGTAGAAGGCATCTGCGTGTGAATCCATTTGAAGGATGGCATTAACCAAGTGTTCTACTACACGTCAAAGCACTGCTAGGAATGTTAGTCATGAATATGAAAAAATCTCCTGGATTATATGGGAATTCACCCTTATTTACAAAAGCTTTAGTTAAAGATAGAATAGCATAGCTTACATTGCAGTGTTTAGTTCATAATGCAACTTTATAATGTACGTGAACAGCTTGCCTTCTGGTTTTCTCCTTAAAGTGAGAGAGATGAGAAAGAGTCCTTATCAGCTGCTACATCTTTTCATACTTTAACTCAGGGTCAGATTCAACACTTACAGATCTTGAACTGAAATACTGAGGTGAAGAAAATAAGAGGCAGGATTTAAGAAGTGAATGCGTGGAAACTGGAAAACATAGGGCTCAGCTGAATACAAACTGAATGCAAACACGGGCTCCACTGCCAGCTCCCAAGCTGTGATACAGGGAACACTTCAGAGTGGGTGCATGTGTATTTTCCAGGTGGAGGTGGTGTAGGTACTTCCCATCTTGCCAGTGAGAAGGGACTTATTTGGACTATGCCATCCTGATGCTTTGCTCACCCTTCTCCTGGATTGTGGGAGTAGTAGCCAGCATAGCTGGAGGGTTGACTTTGTAGGTGGTGTGTGCAGTAGGGGATGCCCAACTGTGGGGAAAATATTTTCTTGTCTTTAACTGGCCTGGGCTTCATGACCTCTTAAGAGATGGCAAAAGCTGGATTTCAGTGTTCCTGGGGAATTGGAGGCTTTTCAGGATGAAGGATTGGGCAAACTCAACTCCAGCATATCATGATAGTGTTGGTTTTTCTACTGAATGAATTGTTTTTTGACATATAATTTTATTATGGTAAAATATTTTTCAGAGTCTTTGTCTGCTCCTTATTATTGAGGATTTTTAAAATGTAGATGCAGGTCTAGTACTTTGACTGCATGGTCAGATCTTCTTGATTACAGATTCTTCTAAATATGGGTTGTATTTTTTTTGTTCCTGTCTTTTTCCCCCGACCCCCACCCTTTTCCTGCCCTTAAGCAAACATCTTTTTCTTTTGCTTTATACAGGCTTCAGATAAAAGGAAGGCATTAGAAGAGACCAAAGCCTACACAACTCAGTCTCTAGCCAGTGTTGCTTATCAGATCAATGCACTGGCCAACAATGTATTACAACTGCTGGACATCCAAGCATCCCAGCTACGGAGGATGGAGTCCTCCATCAACCATATCTCCCAGGTAATCTCTCTTTTTTAAAATACATGACTGACAACATTGGAGGAGGCATTATCTTGTCTCTTGTATTATTGAGCTGGATAGTTTATGTTGACTTCTTTGAAGTTCTTGAGTAACATGACAGAAAATGGTAAGGCTTTTTTCTTTTAATATTTATGCAAGCCACTTTATTGTGGAGGTCATGACTGAAATAAAACAGTTCCTTTATCAAGAAGCACTGGGATTATATGTGGTTTAAAGCAGGAGTTAATTACTAAGATTCCAAGATCTGAAGCTGCAGTTGAGGGAGGGGTAGAGAGTAGGATTCTGTTTCTGAAAGAAGTCCAGATAGAAGTATTACATAAATGGTGCTATTTTACTTAACAATGAAATATATGCAGTAATCCCATTTGTTTTCGTACCCTTGCAGGATGTAGTTTTATGAGCTGTGTGGCGCGGCAGAGGGGTTCACATGCTGCCACTACCTGTTCAAGCCAAACTCTTTCCAAGCCAAGGCAATTGGATGAGCGAGCTGACCTGACCTGTACTGTGACTGCAGTATTATATGGGTTGTATCAGGGAAGACGTGGAAAGAACAGGCCTGTCCCTGTCAGTGGCAGCTTGTGTTCCCCTGGCTGAAGCTTCACCGTAGCTGGTCACAGCTAAGCGGGGAGAGTTGCTGCTGCTGACAGCCTTGTACCTGATCTGGCACTGGTCTGGTTGTATGGTAACTCAGGCAAAAAATGTCTTCTGTGTTTAACCTGGAAGTGACTTATTGCATAATCAGGTGGGTGCCATGCTAGTGCCGTGGAAGGCAGGGACAAGATCCACTCAGTTATTTCACCCTTATATTGCTGTTCTGAAGTGGGCTTGAGTGAGTTGTTGAGGGCCCAGTGTCCCCTCTGCCATAAACTGTTACTGAAATGCGGTTGGATCTTTGCTGGGCTTTGTCCTGTGCCTGAGACACTTCATAAACACATCTCAAAAGATTCAACCTAAAATGTTTTTCAGTGCAGCCGGTGAATTTAAAATTTTTGTTGGTCAACTGATGCCCTGTTAGTGGTACATCTTAGACCGAATACTTGAAAGAAAATTCTTCTTGTGGCTTCTGCTGTCTGTCTCCCCATAGGCCCTGCTTGTCTGTTTACTGTTCATTTAGAGTAATTGTGGTTTCTAAAAATTTTTCTGTTAAATGGCAGCACAGTGGTTCACTGAAAGCGTGTCAGCAGGGAGAAGATTTTGGTGCATGTGGAAAGGCCCTTCTAGTAAGAAACCTTTCGTAATGGCTTGTCAAGTTAGTGTGTGCTAAGAACTACACAGGGTTAAATGCTGCATCAAATATTTTAAAAGTACCTGCACTGAAACAGGAAAGTAGGAGGAAGTACAGTTGCTGTAGATAAGTTTCTTGTTCTGTCAAGTATTCAGAGTTTTCTTGATGCTAGGATTATAACTACCTCTGAAGAAATGACTGGATCAAGGACTGAATCTACAGGCTTTCCCAAGGATTGGGTGTCCTTTTATACTGCCCATATCTGTTCTTATGTGTTTCAGAGCTGCGGTGTGTGAGAAGCGATGATTATTCTCATTGGCCAGCTGATATGACTAACTATGGAAAAAGCCAAAATGTTTGATACTAGCACAAAAGGTGTTAACCCTCTGTACTGTTTGCTGCTTGCATTGAAGGCACTATGCTGAAAGCTATTGAGTCACCTGATACATGAACTGGTTGCTAAAGACTATGAACAATCAGTGCTTTGTAGAGCTTTTGAGGAGTGTTTAGCAAGGTCACTTGCTTGTAGTTTCTGTCCTAGTTGGTCTTTCCTGAAACTAATCCTTGCTTATAAATGAACCTCTGCAGACTAATTTTATGGAATTAAATTGGATACAGATAATGCATGCATACCAGCTCAGCTATTTGCTTTGAAATGTTTCTGCTCAAATGCTTCAACTGCTTATCTTAAATCTGCTGTGCAGTTGCTTTCGAAATTCTCGAGGTCTCCAGAGTGTCTTTCCCCATGCTTGTATCAGTCTTGAATGTTTTCATGCTGCTGAAGCGTGGGGATGAACATATTCTCAAAATGGAATTCTTCTCTGTGGCAGTACTGCCTAGAAACAGATCTGCGGTGCTGCCAGTCAATTCTGTGTTTTGCAATATAGAGCAGATATCTGTGAGATAAGGTACAATTTGATAGTTTTGTGACTCAAAAAAACCCCTTTCTTCTTTTTATGGCTTTTCTGACCTGCGGGCAGTTCCTGTTTCCCAATGTGTTTCAGTTCTCTGTGCACGTTTTCCATAATGACAGTAGGCTAAATGGCTGAGTAGCTAATCTTGATAGTAGCCACTCAATATTTTTCTTAGGTATGTACCTTCTTCACTAGAAAAAAACACTCATGAAACGTTAAGTGATGGAGTGGTGTGTTCTATTCTTGTTACTGGAGCTTAATTTTACAGATGGAAAGTTTGCTTGCTTTTATAGGAAGAAATGAATTCAGCTTTGATTTCTTGTTGAGAGCAAATAGAGGCTTCACATGAGTAATCCCACTGTGGTGAGGGAGCAGTGCTCTGAACACACAGAGGCAGTGAACAGCTCTAGGAAACATATGTGAAACATAGCAGCCACAGCAGAAGCCTGCCCAGCTGCATCTGCATTTTCCATAGTCATAGTTATCTTTCAGCTGTAGAGTGTGAGTCTGGAGTGACCTACCACATAATCATTTACTACACCCAGTATACAGAGCTGTGCGCATACAGCTCGGCTCTTTGGCTTAAACCCTTGATACTGACTTCAGGCTTTGCCAAGCTGACTTGACCTTTCCAAGCTACTCTGATATGGCAGAGCAGAGATTTGATCACTGTTCTGGAGAAATTTGCAACCCTTCTGGTATAAGAGATCCTACTCATCCTGTTAGGCAAGATTTTTGGGGAAAAAAGATAGCAAGTCTATACTTTGGACCAGTGTGAGCATCAAGGCTTTACTGAAGACATTAAGGCGTATATATACCTTTAGACTCCCTACTGTAAGCTTTCTGTTACACTCATAGTTACGTTGTATATTTCTGTGAGTTCTTATTTGGTGCTTCACTTTGTTTTTATTTGCTTTGAGAATGGCCATACTTAGAAGGGAATATTTCAGGTAGCTTTGATCTAAGATGTGAAAACAGAGCCAGCCTGAGTGCTGGACTGTTATGGTGTGCCATCTTAACTTTCCTTACGGGACACTGGTGTAAGAAGGCAATGGAAGAACAACTTGAGCTCCATGTGGTTCCTAGCAATCACTGCTGACTTGTCCATCCACAAATGCTAGGTAGTAGCAGAGCAGCAGTTCTGCTATGTTATAGATTGCCTTCAGTTGCAGCAACCAAGAAGAAATTTCCCTTGAAGAAGACTGAACAGCAATAACCAGGTGTTTTGCTTTCTTTGTAGCATATGAAGTGTGAGGTATCTGGAATAGGCAGTATTTTCTTTCGTAGCAATTTTAGGGAAGATGAGTGAATGTGTGGACTGGACAGTGAAAGGGGAAAGGAGAAGCTGAGGTTCAGCCTGCAGCTGGAGGCACACCAGGAAGGACCTGGGACATTGAAGTGGGGAAGACCTTAACATTCAGCATATGATGCTGCTTGAGTGCTCCAACTAAATGCACCCAGCGTTTTGTCATGCACCTTGATGATGAATTAAGCAAGACACTGTATGTTTGTGCTCTGAATGCAGTTTATGCTTCATTATGTTTATTTCCTATGTGTATTAAATGAAATTCTAGCTTGCTATTTAAACTCATGTTGTTAATTTGTGTCATTCTCGCATGGGTCTTGGAGCCAATTAGTTAATTCTTAAAAAAATAAAATTTTAATATCCTCTTGTATTCCTCCCTTAATTTTGAAAATCAATGTCTTTTAGTAGAGGAGTTAAAAATTCAGCTTTTCATAGCTTGAATATTTGACAAGGGAAAACTGTTCCTCTAGAAATTTAGGCTTTTTTTTTTTTTTCTCTTTCAACTTGCTTTTTCTTGGTTGTTTTTCCCTGCTTCCCCCCTCCTCTTGGAAACAAGAGCTGACTTAAACATGTACTTCAGGACAAATTTTTTTGCTGCTTCACTTTCACAAACTTCAAGAGAATGAAGATAGGATAGAGCCAGATTTCTCAGAGGAGAGAGAGGTTGACAGGGACGTACTTGTTTACTGTGTCAAACCCAAAAAATGTAACTGATCAGTGCTCACATTTATGTCGGAGCAGCTGCAGTACTGGGGGTAGCAACTACTCCTTTTTTTTCCTGGACATAAACAGTTTTTAAATAGCTCAGTATTTAAATTCATGTCTCTTGAAGCATGAAGGAAGCAGTAGACTCCTTTTTAAGAAATAGTGATTTGCACTGAGAAACACTGCACCCCTTATACATTCAGTGTTAAAATTTTATTTTGCATCTGAAGCTCTCCTCTAATGCAAAATAAAGACTTATCACAAAACTGTGTGTTCTGAAAGCATAACTCTCAGCAAAACGTCTATGTACATCTTTTGTCTCCCTTAAGTTAGAAGCTTTTAGAGCTAAAAAATAATAAAATCCCTGACTTAGAAGAATCTTGCCTGTTGCCATCCATGTCTAATCCATTGCATGTGTAATTCAAGTACTTAATGTAAGCAGAAAGCTAAATGCCTTCTGTTTCTGTGGTGTGGTTGTCTAGCTAAAGTGAGGGACCATGATGAAATACACAGATGTTACCTTTTCTTGTAGGACTTCTGAAACCTACCTCTGAGCCTGTGTTGAATTATGGATACGCACCATCGCCTTCCCCGAACACTAAAGCCTTTTCCAAGGGTTGAGCAGCCAGTCAGGACTCATGGGGATGAGGTTTCAGAGAAGCTCTGCTGAAGATGTTCTGGGGCTTGAAGGGGTGAGCTCTGAAGCAGTGCAAGTTGATAACACAATAACTGGTGTTTGGTGGCAGGGAAGAAGAGCACAAGAGCTGTTAGGTGCTCAGCAAGTCTCTGATGTTTGAAGAGGCGTGAGGCTGTGCACGTACAGTGGGGACTCTGAGTTTGTGGAGAAGAGCTTTCTCAGAGTGTGTGTGTCCTTTGGATTAATGTGATACTGCATTCATGGATTCTGGTATGTGGTCACAACACAGTTCAAATTCATGTTTGAAAGCCAGGAAGTAGAAAGAGGTTAGAAAATGTGACGAATCATCTGCTGCTGAATGCAGGTGGTCGTATCTAGGAACAGGAGGCCTCTCCAGATCCTCGTAGTGATGACTGTGCTTCCAAAGGACAGCTGTCCTGGTACTTTTACCCTGAAGTTGCCTCTTTAGAAAGAGGAGCATGCTTAAAACTGTGATCTTGTTCTCTGACATGAAGAACATATGGGCCTGACAAAAGGATTGTTAACTAGAAAGAAAATTAGTCAGAACTAGAAAATGGTTGATGGCTGCTAACAAGCAGCGTTGACACTGGAGGCCACCCTGTTCAGCATATTCTGAACATCAAGTATGTCCTCAGCAAATCTGAGGATAACTCTAAATTTATTAGGTGATTCATATGCTAGATGGCAGAACTTCAGTGCAGAGGAACCTTGAGAAATTTGAGGACTGAGCCAGCAAAAACCTTGGGAAATTGTGCTAGGTGCAAGGACCTACATGTGAGGTGGAATAACCACATGCCTTTGTCTGGGCTGGGAGGTGACTGCAGGAATAGCCATCCTGCTGAAAAGGAGCTGGTGTGCTGGTGGACGCTGTGCTGAGCGTGGGCCACAACACAAGGCTATCTGAATACGTGAAACAGCTTGGCAGGGCTATGTGGGGAAGAGTGTGGCTGGCAGATGAAAGGCGGTGATTCTCATCTGCTCTGCAGTGATAAGGCTTCACCTGGTGTGCTGTGTCCATTTTTTTTGTCACCCCTGCCTTGTTCAGTAGTGGAGGGACCCCAAGAGGGGTCGGGGCATGGAGCACGCGGCCTGTAAGGAAAGGTTGAAGGAGTTGTGCTTGTTTAGTCTGACAAAGAGGAAGCAAAGCAGTGATGTAACGGTAGCCTACAACTACTGAAGTCTGTCATCTTTGCAGTTAGTCTTTCTCTTGGTAGTGACAGTGTAATGTTGAACAGTTAGCCCTAAGTTAAAGCTCAGCATGTTGGAACATGGGAGTTGGGAAAATACTTTTTGTTTTGGAAGGTGGTGCAGCACTGGAACAGGATACCCCCCGGTATGACTCTTCTAAG